>JAOSYY010000007.1:4207451-4227584 GCA_025727935.1 Hebomoia glaucippe
TAGACGGAAGCCTTTTTTGCCATACACACTCCATATTCGAAATTCTTTCAAACCTGATCGACGCTTCTAGCATTTTACAGGTAATTTTTAAACGAGTGACGACGAAATATGTCTACATTTTAACGAACTAACATTTATTTTTTTTTATCTGAAAGCAGTTAAATAGTCTTATGATCCGTTTTAGACTCTTCCGCCTGGGAATTATATTATCTCAGGGAAAACCGTGACGTATTGTGAATGGAAGAAAAACCGCAACTTTATTTTACATGAAAATAATCGATAGATCTTATTAAATTAATTAATGAATAACTCGCAGTGGATATATTATATTTTATGTTTAATTCAACTCTATTAACTTCACTAATATCTAAGAAACAAGTGTGTAATAAGTCAATTTTAATCTACTGCAAAGTGTATTATCAAAACTTTGTATACGCAGTTTTAAAACTGAAATGAAATCACAATACAATCAATAATTTGGTTACTCGGAAGTTATCTAGAAGGTAATGCGTCACTCTTCCCCTTTTTAATCCATGTATTGCGTTAGGAGATCTAGAAGACCTCCTGAAGACATTTTTTCTTTGTGCGATGCCTAATATCGTGACGTTTCATTCTGCATGGGATTTATATATACCTTTATATATGGGTATATAAGGTATATTTAAGCCACAAGACATTAATAAATACGTAATTTTTTTTTAAATAAGATACACACTATAGGATAGGTTAGTTGAGACGCCTTTTAAATCCCCAAAGCACAAGCTGAAAGTTCTTGGAGAAGTTGACGTAGTTAAAGTGTTAAACTATGTACATATTATTTCTATTGGCCACAGCATGTCCCACTAACAATCTTAAAATTTTCATGACTCATCAATTCACTTCAAAAACTGATCCGACCGAATAAAAAGCCTCTATGAGAACATTATTTATCTACTTTACGACTAACAGACAGACACTATTGGTTACCCCACATGGGATTTGGCCATAAACTAAGTGTCATTCGATTGGGTCGAACGCTCTAAATCTGATTTAATGTTTATTACTTTGACTACAAAACTTGAGGTGTCAATTGTTTGGGAAACGATATCTCCAGATGCTCATTTACATAAGTAACAAGATATATCTGTTTATTTATTCATATATATTATCTGTGATTAATATTTTATATGGATCACTAACGTTTATGGCTATATTAAAAAAATTGAACAATCATGTCTTTCTAATGGTTTGTTTTCGAATTCTTTGACTTAGATATGCTGTATTTACTTTAGAATTGAACTGATTATATGAGTTGGTTTTACTCGCGTGCCACTTACGAGAGAGGAGAACTCAAGTAGTTATTTATTACAAAAAATTGTGTCTACCTTTCTATATAATGGTTTAATTACGATTTATATGTAAAATGTCAAAGATATCTAACTGATAGTTGAAAATTGTATTAAGCTTTGTTGCGTAGTTAACGGTAAGTAATTAGAGAAACCATCCGACGTAGACACTAAATTTCCCATATTATTCAGACATAAATTTAAACACCTTCATTTAAAAATTAGCTAAAGTAAGTAGTACTTTGTTTTTTGTTTTTCAACAGCAATTAATTAATTAAATAAAAAGTAATACTAATTGTAAATTATTTCAGTTTTATTTTTTATTTTATAACCTTCAATTAGGTATGTTACATCGTAATCTTACTATACATGTCATATTCCTAAAAGGAGGATCTGAAGTCTTCGCTTCACTTAAATACATAATTATACTTGTGTAGCATAGAACATAAGATAGAAATCTATAAACACCTTTGAAGACGTAAAGACAAGTAAGTTTTTACGTAATAAATAATTAAGTTCACCTTGAAGCGTATGTCGCGTGACGCGTGAACAACCGGCCGAACTCAAACTCGCCCAGCCCCACTACATAAATCAATTTGTCAGTCTGTCACACAAGCGCACCGTTCTTTTTAGTTTACTTATAGCTGTTTACTTCGCTGAGTTAGGAGTTACGACGTTTTTATGTGTTTTATGATTTACTTAGCTTACGTAATATTGTTAAATATAAGTTTCTTGAGTTATAGTGGAAATGTTTTTGAGTTTTGTTAGAAGCTTACATTTTTAGAGATAATTTGATATAATTAATTGGCAGTTATGGCAATACGTAAAAAGCATTTTATTGTTTTAATAAGCTATTAGATAACAAGCAATTTGTTGTCTAACATACAATATAAACACTCAAAATAAAAATGCGTATGGCAGGCAGCAGAACGTCCTAAAAATTCCAATTGATGTAACCTAAGTCCTTAAGGTTGGCAACGAGTCTTTTAGATCTAATGATCTTGGAAGTGTCTATGGGCGACAGGAATCGCTTATTATAAGTGAACTGTATGCTCGTTTGCCTTTCTATCGCATAAAAAAAGCCTTGACATAGACTACAAGTAGTTCCACAATTGGGTGTCATGGAGTTTTGTCAAATAATCATATTATTTTATTTAAATGAATTGCAAAAAACAACACAAAGTAATTTTGTATACATTAAGATACTTTTGTATATATTATTAAAATTTACATAACAAATTGATAAGAAGAAACTAAATTGCATTTTTTATGTGTAAATAAAAATATGATAATTAAAATATCTTTTAATAAATTAGGAGTAATTGTGAGTTAATTTACGATAAAGTTGATTTTATATTACATTTTTACGTATTATAATCATACGGATATTCATAAAAATTACTAATTCACATTTTTTATGATAAAATTATTATTATTTTGCGGCTATTCAGTAACTACTTAGAAATATGTAATTGAATAAAATAGTTTTGATGTCTATTCATTGCAATTAGTTGTTTTAAAATACAAGTCTCAAAATCTTTTATCTCATGATTCAATGTACGTGTGTAATATTTGGCAACTTTAGTCAAAGACTTTTATTTCAAATCGATTAATGTTCTACTGAAAAAATTTAATAACCCAAAATCTACAGATGTCTACATATAATTCCGATTCCCAGAGCGTTGGTACTATGTTTCTATCCAGGTGCTAGCTTTCAAATTTTATAAATTGCGAATCATTAAAACACGCCTATTTGTTGGCTTGACTAACAAGCTTAGGAAGTGTAATTTTTTACAAAATATTGTTACAAATCGACACTTTGTATTGGATATATTCCGTGCAATATATCTTGGGGGCCTGCAGTCGCTGTTCTAATGAAACGATCTTGCATTACGATATGTGTTTACTCAATAATTCGATACAAGTCGGATGGCTTAAGTTAAAAGCGGTTCACTGGATGTAATCTGTAAGACGCTTGACCGAGTTTAAAGAGGATCCTGAATTTTTATTAACTAGAGATATTTTATACTTAACAAATAATGTGACGGCTTTTATCGCAAGTCTGTTGTTTTTATATTAATGATTGCCTTATGTTTAACAGTTTATGTAAAAAAAAATAACCACAAAACGAGTTATATGTGAGATAATGTCTCAATTATATGCCTATCGCATTTTGTCTTTATATAAAATTGTATATCAAACAAAGGTTTTATTTTATTAAAATATATTTATAGAGTAGAGTGAAAGAAATTACTACAATATACGATCTTCCTTATACCATCATTGAACATAAAATCGGTTGTAAAGTTTGTTAAAGTTAGTTGGGTTACAATCGGCAACAGCTTTTCACTTGGACAACAGCAAGTATCGCAAAGCGATCCGGTCTCGACTCGTCATTTCTCGCATTGTCGTAATCCGCTGATTTACTAGCGACATTAATCAGCTTGACGGCCGATAGGGACTAAATCACTACACAATAAATGTATACTAATAACGACCTTATTACAACATATAATATACCAAAATCGCATGACATAATCCACGTTTTAACTATCACTACTGCATGTTATTGCTTGTAATTCTTTTTGCGAATGTTTTGTATAGAATTTCGTCTAAGCGTGTTGATTTATTGGTCGTTTCGCGGTATAGCCTTTTTGAAGAATTGTCTGCGACTTGAATGATGTGTGATGTAGTTTTTGGAAGTTTAATATTTTTTTTAATAATTATTTTTATTTAGAAAGTGTATGAAAAACTACTTCGTTATATTAACTAAACGAGAACATAGGAAAAAATATATCTGCAATTTATAATTTAAATTATTTTATGATATCATACTTATAAAAATTACTATAAAAGCCTTAGATTTAGCTGGGTTGGGTTCGTGACCAAATTGTACTTACTCACTACTAACTCAACGAGGATTTCAAATATGCGCTACTGACTGATTTAACAAATGTGTTTTAAAAATTACTGTCTTACTAAAAGTTACTGTCTATAATCATATAAAAGTTTCATGAAAAAAACGTGTAAAACAAGTTACAAGTGCGATGCGCAGTAATGAACTCAAAGTTTAAAGCTGCCGGATCGGCCATATCCGGGCCGGAAGATTGAAGCCGAAGGCTTCTCCAAAAACTAGCCAACCTAAAATGATTGTTCCCTTCGTTACGACCTTCCGTACTACAATAAGATTAACAAAACAAACACCCCCAAAATGAAAACAAAATAATGACGTCATTTTGAAAAAGTGGTAGGTAAAACGAGAAACAGAGGCCAATAATTATTCATTGTGTTTTTAACAGTTGCGCCAGAAGCTCGAAAATTGTAAGAGGGTAGCGCGGTGTTTGCCTCAGTGATGTCGTAAAAATTTGTTGTATCAAACCATAGAGTTGCTATATGTTTAATATTTTATATATACTTATTTATGACAAAGTGTTTAATTCTACTTATGTTTATAGTTCAGCTACAACAAGGAAATCACTATATGTGTCAAATCATAAAAAATCTAATCATTTAAAAGCTTATTCTAAAAGTTCTTTAGTTAGTTATCACGATGTTTTACTATATAAGACGTACCGTAGAATTATGAGACGTACACAATGATTTTCTTTCTGCATATTATATATCACTGAGATTAGTCAGAACTATACTCATACTCTAAAACAGTCGTATTTGCAAATAGTAAACACTCTGGTCAGGATGCTATTTTATCGTGGCCACTTTAGAAATTTATACATTTTGAATTATCTTTTAAGAGTTAAGTAAATTTTAAAAATAATAAATATATTATTGTAACAAAATACACCTAAAACTGGTAGTTATTTTTTTTTATTTAACAGTTGAACTAACATGAACGACTCCATAGTTCCTGCTAGCCGCCCGCCCAAGCATCTCCTGACTTGTTAATGCCTCCAGCCTACTATCTTAGCATATTGCAAGACTCTAAATAACACCATTATTCGCATCCCGGCCAAATATAGAAACGTTTGGGAAAATATTTAAGCTGCAAATTGAATTTATTATTTAGGTCTAATCAAGTGGAGTCGTGTCAATATTTATGAAGTGAACTTGACGTTGTATGTTTAGTAGTTATTGGAAACAGATCTTATATATTGTTTTGATTTTATCAATTGCTCTATTGATCTGTAAAAGATTTATGCTTTATTTAATTCAAAGCGTTATATTCTTATCCACAAAAATCATAAGCCTAATGAGTGTATTAACTAACGAAGCCTTAAACCTTATTTTAAAATATGTTTATTGATGAGACAGTATTATTTAAGAAAATCTTGTATTAAAAATTTATAGTAACGGCTTTAAGTAATATAAATCTTATTATATACATAAATTAATAAATAGATAACGGTTTATTTAATTAACGTAATCGGCCTTTTCTGAACAGACCTTTTAAAACAGGTTTTAAGTATATACACACGGTAAAACACACGTTAGGCTTATAGACATTTTTATAACTTAATTATGTTAGTAATACTTTTTCGTTAGCTTTACTATCCTTATACAGTCAAACCAACTTCTAATTTTATGTTCCCCTATAAGTTTCACATAGATTATATTATATATTTAATTTAGTAGTAAGTCAATTGTATGTACCTAGTTGGTACGCCTTAATAATTTATAAATAAAGAGTCTCTAGCTAGATAGTTAGATCAAGGGACAGACGGTTTCGGTCTCTGCGGCCCTAACTATCGGCAGCTTGGGCTAAGCTTCGCTGCTGGTGATCTTTTAGATTAGTTTTTTATTCTATGTGTATTTATGTTTTTGTATTTTACCATTATATCTAATTTATAATAAACCTAATTGAAATGTGAGGAATAAATAAATGATTGAAATATCGAAATCAAACTTCGCATGTATACAGTACTGACAATGCAATTTTATATATTAGCTTCGTATTATAAGACGTGACTCAAGTTTCAGTTTATGCTCGACCAATATCAAATTTCATAATTTTTTAAGGAAAAAACGTCTTAACATAACTTAAAAATTAAGCAAGTTCTTGAAATTCAAGCCTTAAAACTGAACCGATTGCTTTTTTTATTTATTGATTATTTATAAATAATGAATAGAAGACGAACCGCAACGTAAATCGAATGTCATCAATAAAAGAATGATTGAGTTGCTTTACATTTTGATACGCCTGTGTATGCGGTGTTGTATGCAAAAATAGTAACGGAATTAAGGAAATTGGTTTATAAATTCTTATACAAAAGTCGAAAAGATTTTGATTGCCTCCCTAAATTATTCCAAAAGATTTATTTCATTCACAAATAAAAAGTTTAAGAACGTTAATTAGAAGCTAAAGGATATATTATAGAGGGTGTAAGTGCTTATACACGCAAAATTGCAGTCATGAGGGCGTACAACGGCGCAGGCGTTTCGACTATATAACGTGAAAGCTAAGCAAATCACCACAGATTCACTAAGAACACGTCCACATTAAAAGACAATCCTCTACAAAATTTATGAGTAAGAAGCTCTCTTCATACCAGATGATAGATTTAGCCAAGTGCCAAGATTATTGTGAACAAATTGAATTTTGAAGCTTCCTATACATCCATATGAATGACCGGAACCAGGAAATCCCTATTTTTTTCTACGTAGGTATATTGTTTTTTTAACTGTTTATGAATTCAGACGCCACCGCGCCCTTTCGCGATTCTGTATAAGCTCGAAAGTCACAAAAATTCATTGCTTTATAGAATTACTTCGATCTCGAAATTAAAGGGTTGGCAGTTGCCACCCCTTTAAGAAAATTTCCCCGATCACCCCAACAATGATTCGGAGCTTTTTTGTGCTATTGTCTTGTTCTTGAAGGCTATAAATCCAGCGCCTAGTATGAGTGTACACTGTTATTTAATGCCCTCCCTCTAAATCTACTTCAGTGACTTCCGAAAGAAGTATGTTCATCCGATTCATTTAATTTATTGTTTTTCGCGTTGCTTTAAGTGTCGTGGGGATTTGTTGCGACGACTTCCAGTTTAGAAAAATAATGGAATAAACTTACGTAACAAGTAAATTAGGTTTGCATTCTTATACTTTCTTCTTTTCCTTCTAGTTTAATAAATCTACTATTTTTGGATTTTTTAGGACTGTCACTAGTATGTTGCAGGTATTACTGAAACTACAACATATTAATAATTCTTATCAACATATAATAAGTTTTCCAAAAATCATACGCTTCATTTAATTTTTACATTTATTACTACTACAATTGTCGATATTCGAGACTCTCTTTCCTCAAAAACCAAAACATCAATTAATAAGTATATTTATGAAATTAGAACTGTATGTTAGACTTGGATAGGTTTGAACCAGTAACTTTTTAATCATATGTACTAGTACTACTTAAATATAGACTGTGATCTATTTTATTTATACTATACCCTTAATTCTTATAACTTGATTCTAGAACATATGAAGACTCTAGAGATAATGACTAAGGTGGCCATAAAAAGGATTTTTGTTTTGAATTTTTACATATTTATTTATAATTTTAGACATTTCTAGGCTTGCATACAAAATTGTAATTGTAAAAAATTTACAACATACATTAAGAATAAACTCTAGCAAGCACTAAGTTCCTTTTTTGATATCTATAAGTTTTAATGAAGCAACTCTTCTGTAAGTTAAAAGTATTAAAAAGTATAAAGTACACCGCGATTTCAAAACAGAATCATCACCTAGTTTGGTAAGCCGTAACAAAATATCGGGGTTTGTATCTTATTTACTGAAGAAAAACAAATGTTTAAGTGCGCTTAAGATGCCGCTTGAGCAAAGGCGGGCTTTTTAACCGTTTTGAAATACGTTAGTGTTGAGTGGGCGCTCAAGATTAGTACAAAGGTGCCGCTAGAACGCAACATGTTGGTAGCGAAATTAAAGTTTACCATATAGTAGATAAATTTAAGTTTCACAAAAAACAGCTGTCGCTCCATGTAAGATCATGACATCAGATTAAAGATCTGAGGCCAAGCAGTTGTCATTCAAATCGGTTTAAAGTACTAAATATATATATATATATATATATATATACAGATTTTACTTTCATATTCTGTAATTAAAAATTATATTTTTAGACATAATATTCGCAATACAACATATATACAAATAACAATCGTTATACTATGTCTTTATGTAATACATATAATAAAAAGAGCGAAAGGATTTTGTTTGTATGTATGTAGTAGGAAAGCGTCGTATCTGCTTCTATAATTTAGGATCTGCTTTTCTTATTGGAAATATATTGCATTATATGTATATTTACACATCGACACGCACTCTCCTAAATTTATTAAGGGATAACATCACTTTTGTCAAGAGTCAAATTTTCAAATAATGCCTCCTTGAAGGAACTATTACATATCGCTAGCGCCATCTATTTTGGCATATTGTAACGAACATATTCATGTCTGTAGCATACGTTAATAAGCCCGCCGTTGCCGGTTCGAGTCCCGCCGGAAGACATGCATCTTGTTGATTTGTGACAAACACAGATGGATTGGAGGACACAGGCGTTTGATTTGTGACCGTTTTAACATTCTGAGTGCTTTTAACTTGAAACGGTAACCGATTTCAATAAATTTATAATTTTATATATCAAGGGTCAGTTGTAAAAATAAGTTACAGATTGTTTATGACACTTTTGCCAATTAATCTTTGTAGTATACTTCTTCTTTTATTGTAGTTGGTGACACGAGCATGTAGTTCAGATGATAAGTGATCATAGTCGCCCATGCATAGCTACAAGACCGATAGAAGACGCTACGGGACTTCTAAATTTAAGTCTTAGCCATATTACATCATTTATTTTATAATAATGAGATGCTAATCTTTTTTTTCTATGATTCGAGTATTTGGAATTACTTAGTATAAAATCGAAACGGAACGGAATTGTAAATATAATTAAAACTTTTAAATATATTTTTATTTCAGTTTTCAACAGGCATACAATCTTAAACATACGACCCAATAAGGATTTTATATAAGTAAATGTTATATTGAATGAATAAATAATTTATAAGTTTATAGTGTTTTTGCCTATAATATATATATAGAAGATTGAAAATTGTAATAGAAAGTTTATTGTAAATATTTAATATATAAAAAAAAAATCTTTGACAACTTGGGAAGGCTTAATGTCTTGGTAATCTTCAACTCTCACGATATTTTGAATATGATTAAAATTTCGAATTTCGCAGACCCAATTACGAGTCATACGTCACATCCGACCATAAGCCGCATACACACTGGCTGCTTTGCGCGTTTTTTCCACTTAATGATGTGATTTATTGTTTCCTTCACGCGGGATTAGCGTTGTATATTATTGGAGACGGGGTTTTAAAGACCACGATGTACATAATGACTTTTTGAAAAATACAGCTTTTAATAATTTCTATTAATACTAATTTGTACAAATAACATAATAAGATAATTTCTATTAAGTATGATATTAATTGTTAATATAATTATAATTACAAAGACTAAAAACTAAATTAGGTAAAGTATTAAAATTCGTAACAGGGAGGTATGTGGAGTAAATATAACTCATTTTTTTAATTATAGGCACTAAATATTGTCCTTTCATTGTTATATATTCTAATTTATCACTCTAATCTTTGTAATATTCTTACAAAATAGGTTCTAAATATTTTAACAAATTATCGTATCGGAAACGTGTCGTATGATGTAAAGAAATAAAAGCCACATGTCTGTCACCTTGCGTGCAGAATCCCCGCGCATGCTCGCCTCCATAATTGGACTGTGAAATTTCGTCTTGTTTTAGACACGTTTAAAATGTAAATGAAGCATATGTTAATATGTCCGTTGATAAAAACACTCGATTTCATTTTAAAACTGTCAATAGATTGTTTTCTTTTATCGCGTGTCTGTTTGTTAGATCTGTGGTCGTTACCTGTCATAGATAATCAAGTTTAAAATTTAGGTACACATTGCTGCGAACCAGGTTTCTCCAGCTTCCTCAGCCATCAATTGTTTTTATCACACACTCGTTTTCATGTGAGTCTCTTAAAAGTAAGTTTCAAAACTGATGGACACCTTTTTAAAAATAGACAAAATTTACAATTATTATTATTAACTTTATCAACTTAAAATGGTGTTTTATCAAAAGAAATAACGTCAGGTAAATTTAGAATGTAACCTACATCGTATTGTAATCTGTATTGAAATAATAGATATGGTTAGTGTTTGTTATAATCTGCGCATATACTCACATCCACTCTGAAAAAAGAGGTCCTATTAAAAGCTTACCATTTAGATAATTTAAAAATGATACCCATTTTTTAAATTTATGGCAACACCATAGAGATATGGATGTATGATCGTCAAGGGACATGTAAATTATTATTAGTCTGCATTTATTTCGAGCTAATTCTTAGTTATGGGATAACTTCTGCCAGGTGCTTCTAATATAATGATTGATGCGGTACCTTTTTAACCGACTTCACATAAAGATGGACAAATAGTTGACGCAACTTTCATATTAAATTACGTGCTCTGAAAGTAGACATGTATATTTTTACATGTCAATTTTCAGAGAGAAAACAATCACTTATTTAGAAAAAGTAAATTCTACACAGCGAAAACTATTGTTTGATTAATTGAATAAATTTTCAGTAACAATGAATTATAACCCTTTTTTCATACTGCAAGCTCCGAAGTTCAAAAGAAATCTTTTTAAGCTGTAAACAATTTCCCGCCTAAAACGATCTGTCAAAGACCACAGACTAAAAGTTCATTGGATCGAGCGAATCGATTGATTTCATTGTTGTAGCTGGTTAGAACAATGGTGTCTGAGAATCCGCTAATGTCACTTGAATTGGTCGATTAAATTCGAAAGAAAGGAGCTTTCAATTTAATCAAATGGGCCTGGAAATAATTACTACGTGTATTTAAAACGGTTTAGGAAAAATATTAAACCAATTTTTAGATTTTAAGAATATTTTAGTAATAAAATATAGCTTTTAATTTTGAATATACTTTTATTTTAAATAAGTGTTTTAATATATACAGATACCAACCCAATACTGAAGAAATATAAATGTGTTATTTATAAGGGTATCTATATACACATAAATATATGTACGAAAGGTTCTGAAAAGCATATAAAAAATTGTGCAGACACAGACTACCTTGTACTTGTAGACACCGACTAGCTATTTACACAACAATTCTATTTTTAAAAATAATTTAAGTATTTTATATAACCCACATAATAATGAAAAATCATACCAATTATTTTTATAGCTTACTGACATACAATTTGAGTGAAATATTGCAGTTGTCACTAACAATACTGTAACATGAAAAGACCTTATCGGATATTTAATACAGATACAGGTTCTAGCAAACCGTCATCATACTCGATGTAATTAGTACAAAGGTTAATTTTATTTGCGTTGTCATCAAAGAAGTATAATTATATATTTAACTAATGTACTCATTTGATTTTTTTTAACATAAAAAAGATTAGTTAAAGTTGTTAGCCGCGTGTGAGAGCCTTTACAAGCATAATTTTGGTATTTAATAGAAGTTTAGGTATATTTCAATTAAATTATTGAATAATACTAGACAAATTGTATAGTAGGGAAAAAAATAGTATACTGCATTGCAAGTAGGGTAAGTTCTACAATGTAAATAAATTATTCCTATACATTTAATATTTCCATAAAGCGATTTCCACATACTAGTTTTCAATGGAAATGATGAAAATTTCGTATTGGCAACCCGCATGTTAAATGAATTAAAGCATTTAGTTTGTAATGATCCCCGCTCGGGTGCGGGGGGCAGGGGTGTCCCGGGGGGCGGTAGGGAGGCACCCCTGGCCATTCCGTAATTTTATCGGGTTATAAATTTGAATTTGTATAATGCCTGCGCATTAACGCATGATTTATACAACTTGACTCTGCTAAGATTTCAAAGATGAAAAACAATAAATTTTGTACCCGTAACTATTACGTTTAATGGGAACCGCTATTGGTTTTGTGTGGATATGACTTATGAACCAGATTTCGATATGCAACACGACTAATATCTTAACATTTACAAAATATTTTGGCAGCCAGCGATTAGAATCATTATGTACATAGAACTTATTGTTTTAATTATATAATTTTTTATTGTTGCTTAATATAAATACGCACTAAGTGTACTGTAACAAATAACGTTATTTATATGTTTTATATTATAAGAAATGTAATTTATACAAAACGCCGTATTTCACTATAATATTAACAATATTTTTTTCAATCACCACTGTAAGACACTGTTATGAAGTTTTGTTAACTAATTTAAAATAAAATCAAAAGCGTATCCATACAAAACTTTTAGTACAAAGTTGACGAGTTTTTACTTGGTCAATTTATGCGATACATTTAGGAGGTTCTCGTCGTATACAAGTCACTTAAATATTTAGCTTTCGTTCTAATTTATCCGGATTGTAGCAACTCATTTTGTTCCGCCCCATAAATACACTAGATTGATATACTTCATTGTTGCTTTTTACAGGTTTTTGATTCGTTACACATGTATTGATATTTTTATTACTAACATGGCGTTTGTCTGTTCAACTTTGAGGGATTGTTATTTCGTTTTAAAAAATCCGCTCTTTTTATATAAATATTTGTGTTGAGGACTATTTTGATGAAAATTATTTTAATTAACACTAATCTTGTCTAACTGAATAAGCTCAATATATATTTTTTTAAAACTGAGTTACTATGCAACTTTTTTAATTTATATATCTATATATTCATAAATTGTTATTTTAAATATACTATATTCCAAACCATTTGCATTTAGTATCGCAGTGTCCAAATTATAATTTTAGATAATTAATACTAAAATGTGATCCGTTACATAGGGCAAAGAAGCCTGGTGTATTCAGCTGCATTGCGAGATGATTTTGATTACACAATTTCATATTAGACATTAGATAGTGTTTGTTAAATCATTTTGTAGTATAAATTATTTTCATGGAATGATATGCATTACTTGTTCGTTGCTGACCATAATAGCACCATACTAACCTGTTCATAAACTGCTAATATGATTATCTCAATATAATTTATAGCTAACTGTGTATTATAAAGTACACGATAAAATCGATTAACTTAATCACTATCGATTTTCATTACAACGAGATTCAATGGTGTTTCGCGGAATTAGGTACAGGCTTTTTTTTTAAAATATATACTTAAAATAAACAAATAATTAAAACTAGACAATAGTTTCATACCATGGGTAAATTAGATACTGTAATTGATTTTTAAGAATATGTTATTTTTTTACCACTTTTGTTGCACAACAGAGTCCTAAAAATTAAAACAGATTTTCGATCTCGCAACCTCAGGACGGATCTATCTTAAAATACTCAAGAAAGAAATAGCAATGAATTTGGATTAGTTTAATGTTTTTTCTGGATCTTGGATCATACTTTTCGGTGTACACGGAAAATTCATATTGTAATGTGTGAAAATGTCGTCGTATATCATCTTGTACCGGATCACTTAGCGTGACACTGTTTCCATTGTCTCGCGCAATTAAGAAACGGTTTTAGAACGCCTATAAACACTACATTAGCACGCTCAAAATAACGCAATCTGAACGTTCTCAACTTTGTCTTAATTGATGAAATAGTTCGGGAATGCGAGCTTTAAATTGATTCCTCATATAATCTAATTTATATAATTTAATTAATTAATGTCAATTGAGCAATATTTTTTGGTGCCATAGAATTACAGCTATACGTAATTTAAAATATACATAAATGAAAAAATCCTCTTTTAAGCTCCCGACTAAAGAAGACGATTAGACGAGTTGGTCTATCTATATGTTTATTTATGGCATCGTAGCCAATACGAATGGGACAATTTTGATGCGTCTTAGCTACAGATACTGTTTATCTTAGACGTTACTACGCTTAACTAAAACCTTTACATAAATATGGGTTTACTGTATCTGACGCTAACAACTATGACGTCAAGTCAATATCGTGATGAAATGGAAACAGTGCCTCATGACCATGGCCAAGCCTGCAGTGGCCAGATAGTGGCCGATGATTTAATGCCAACTTTTGACACAACTAAGCTTTTTCGGACAGAGGGTGTATAAATAACATGTCGCATCAACTTGTCTGATGGGAAAAAAATAGTCTCATTTTTTTCTTTTCTCATGTGGACCGTAATAAATTGCTAAAAAGGCTTTTTTACGTAATCAAAAAGTAATTTTAATAAAGCTCCGTATAAATCTTTTTCTAGAATACTTAAATATTAGCAATATAAATTTTAATTTAAAAAGATAAAGAGTGAATAACTATGAATAATTTTGTTACATGATGTTTTTTCAAATTGAAAGTACGCGCAAATAATAAAAAAATGGATAAGCCAGCATATAAAAAAACGGCAGCACTTTACAAACAATGAATCCTAGTTAATCGAATAATAGTTCGAAAGCGAGAAACATATTATTCTTTCAAACAAATATGCACGGACATGAAATCTTATACCTTTACGGAATCACTTTGAACACAATTCATACGGTATTAAAATGACTCATCTAACTTTCGAAGCTCAACGCACAATTTTATTGTTCAACTTTTTCTTCCCCTACTGTCATATCACGAAAAAATTACACTTTTATTTACAATAAAATCGACATAATTTCGGCCATTGGCCACTGCGACGAGACTTTATTTTTATTTGGTGATAAAAATTCATGACCCCCGGACGTTGACAACTGATCTTAAGGAATTTGGAATTTAATACGGGTTATTTTTTATCAGACAATGAGATTTTATGTAAAAATAAAAATGATATGCAGAGAAATTATAAGAACGGTAAAATGTATCTAATGTTTGAAAAATACATGATTAGATGGAATTTAAGACAAGTCACGCTTTAGGTCATGACTCCACCATCATATAACATTTGAAATACCTATAATGTATTATCATTCTTTGTTTGTTACAAGTGGAGCTGATAGAAACGTGTTAAAAATATTAACACAAATTTTAAGCCGTTATGATGTTAGCTAGAAAAATTGAAATCAATTGCGAATTAATTTGAATGTTTTCTATAATATTTTTCTTTAAAAGCACACAGGCGATGACACAAATGGTTTTGAAAATCGATGAGATTTTTTGGGTGATAAATGCCTGAATTGGTATAGGGCGGTAAACGAAGGAACACTAATGAACTGCCATATCAACGTATAATCTTCAATTCCTTGGCCTAAGTACTCTGATATATATAAATATATCCTGGTATTATAATTTATAACTAAGATCTTTACGTCACATCAGTAGCGCGATAAAAGACTCAGAATATGAATAAATATGTCAAAATCGAGAGTCGTAAACGAATAAGGAGCATTTTATTTGCAAGTCTAAGTGATAATTTGTACTGCATTCCTTGGATTAAAAGAATTAATTAAAATTAAAGTTCAGTAAAAAATATATTAATTACATCATATAGGTACATATGTGAAACAAATTGAATATTATCACCATTATCAGAATCGCTTACAAAAGAGCTGAAATCTATAATATATGACAATTAATATAGATTATAGAAAAAAATTAAAAAGTAATTATTTTTTATACTACAGCCGCCAAAAAATATCTCGTTCGGTACAGAACAGCTATAAAAATATGATAATTGTTATTACCTGAAAAGCTTAAGATTTTTATTCTGTAATTACAGCAGGTAAAATCGAAGGATGCAACAATTAAACTGTGCAAATATGTCTATAATTAGGTATTTAATCTGTATAATTTAATGTCAATAAATGATATTTCGAAACAATATCCGTATCTCTACAATTGCAGATTAAAAACAGCTAAATAAACGCAGAAGTCGTTACCGAAATTTAAATATTAACTATAGTGAATTTCGCTTCACGGCTCTTTTCATATAAACTGGGCAAGTATTTTATTACAATTTTTTTAAAGAACTACAAGCACTTCTTATATTTAGAACATGGTCCTTAGTCTAATATGTACACTGCTGCACGCTTAAATTTTTACATAATCTTATTTGCTTATTAATTAATAATTTTAAGGTAAATATCATCTATATTGTATCTATAATTTTAAAGTTTATTACTTTGAAAATCTTTATTTTAAAGTGATAGAAATGTACAAATTAAATAATAGATAGTATTTGACTCCAGAACTTAAATATTACAACGGAAATCAACCTTTTGAGCAATATTTTTTGGTGTCGCAGAATTACAATTATACCTAATTAAAAATATAAAATTGTATATACTCAGTTGGAATTTTAAAGCCAGGAATTATAGAGGGATCAAAACTGTAGTTTAAACGTGAAAATTATGTTCTAATCAATCCTATTCACTCATTTAAAGTGAATAATATTCCACCGTATGTGAAAAGTCCCTCAAGCATAACGGATTCACAGTGACCTCGGGCGCCTATTAAAAAATTATGCGACGACACCTTTCACATCGATACAGATAATCGAATCGTTGATGTGTCGCAATCACATCACCACTGTTCGATAGAGCGCGGTTCCACTGTACGTCGATTAATATAAAATTAGTTTTATGCATGCTCTATGCTAACTAAGGGGTATTATAACTTAATGTACACTATTATACTCATATTTTATATATATGTTAGCCTGGTACTTAGGAAACAAAATATATAGAATAAAGTTACAATTTTTTACAAATACATAAAACATTGTCTTCTTTATATAGTTCACCCATTACAATATTATCGCCAATGTTTATTGGATGATTATTTAATTATTATGAACCATAATTATTATTCATGTTATTATTTATCGCCAGTTTTAGTAATTGTTAAGCACAAAATGTACGAGAAAAAATAATATACATTTGACTAATTGGGCAGGAAAAATTAAATTATTTCCCTCTAAAATTATAATATTTAGACCTCTTGAACCTAGTTATGATGTGTTGCAGTACGAAGTAAAAAAATATATCAATGTAGTATGGAAACTTGCACCACTCGTAGATCTCAAAGGTGTCAATAGCTGGAAAGGCGGTAATCTGATGATTGTCAATTTAAGAATCGTAAAAAGCTTACATTCGTTGCGAGAATATCTGAAACACTCATCGATGTATTATCAATTATTGGCAAATTGTCTGATATAAAAAATTTGCTCGAACTTACAAATAAACTTAAGTATTATTTTCGACTAAAATAACGGTTATATTCTCGTGTCAGAGAAATTGCAATACTTATTAATCTTATTAAGGCAAAGAAGAATCAAGGCATTATTTTATTTATTTCTTAAGATTTATCGAATATTTTAATATATTATTATAAAAAAAAAACAACTATCTACTCTAAAATAATTTTAAGAATTGACTAAAATGAAGAAAGCAGTATTATCTGAGTAATCAGATAATATTGCTTAGTAGTAATCAGAGAATGAATGGCAATAAATTAAAAAAAGAGGTAATGGCATATCTACAAGTTGTACAATGGGTAATTACTCTTTGTTACGACATAGGAAATGAAGTAATGTGGTCGTCTATTAAAGGTTCTGAAACAGAACTACATAAATCTCACATGTTCCGCCGAAATTCCTATGTTTATAGCAATTAACAGTAGATGCTGTGGCAGTGACGAGACAAGATTTTACCCAAGCGACGTGCACACTGTTTTATAATTAAAAATTGAAATAAATTGTATTTCACCCACGGCTTTGTCAAATCGACATGTGAAATGACTGAGCGTTTCCGACTTTTCGAATTAAAAATAACCTTACTTACTCCTTATAAGCATTATCTAATGGTGAACATCCGATTTAAATCGGTCAAAGCTTTCAGAGGTTAGTATGAATAGACAGGTATTTTTGTTAAACGTTTAGCTATTATACATAACGTATTGTCATATGCATTTAGAATGGCTGTTGTTTTTATAATTCAAACAATCTCATATTTTTTACATATATAGATAATCAAAATTTTGAAATTAAAACTTATCAAAATAAAGTTAAATTTGGATGTTAAAATTATAAATTAATTCATTAACTATTATTTTTCCAAGTCGGTATGTGTACTCGGTTTAACCCCGTCCCGCCTTTTAGTAATTTATTGTCGTCTTAATTACTAACTTTCGATTCTACGTCTGACGGAAGGGATCTATGGTTCACTGTTTTTGAATTTTAATCTATCAGCTGCAAAAGAATCTGTTTTATTAAATTCCTGTGAAGTATAAAAGGGTTTTAGAACATTTTAAATGTTATTATAAAAAAAAATCTATGATTATTACCTAATTATCAAAAGGCTATTTTATTATTTTACTTTAAATACTACATTTTTGATCAGTAAAAGTTTTCCAAAATTTAATCAAAACTGTCACATTTATGGATAAATATGATAAAAACATCGGTATGACTTAAGTAAAATAAAACAAAACTACGTCGACAATCAGAACAATATTAAACTTATACACATTACTACTTCCTCAGCATATAGGTATATATATACACCTACTTTGAAAAAGGTACAAAAACTTTTAATTAGACTCAATGTAATAAACATCCATTATTTATATCCGCCCATATTGGAAACACCTTCGTCACTCGTATATCATATTAATATATTTCCATACATAATAACACCTTTGGAAAACTGTATTTCTGTATATACAAAAAAATCTAATCAGTCAACGTCAAAAACCTTAGAACACTCTCTGTTAAGTCATAAAGTTGAAAATGTTTAAATTTTAACGACAAAAGAAACAACTGAAAAGCGATGTTGTGTATTTATAATACGGTTTAAAATGGGATACGTTTTACTAAAAAACTTAATAAAATAAGTTTTACGTTTTGGAATAAGGTTGAAAGCCCTTATATTGGCTAGAAAGTAGAAGGTATTTTCTACCTTATAATTTGTTTATATGGTATAATATTGCTTGTATATGTTGGTGTAGGAGCAATCCCAAATCAATAATGTCGTGGTTCAGCCCAGTACGAATGGGGTGTAATTGTTGGGTCGGCATTATCATTAGTGCGCTGGCGCATCTGATGTTATCTCGATCTTAGATCACAGGTGATTTAATTGTGTTTTAGTCTGCACTTTGCCGCTAGCATTTTTATGGAATAGGGCTTTAGTGTTCAAGTTTATGGACATTTATCGGTAATTACGAAGATTTTTATTGCATTAATGTTTAAAAGGTTCTTTTTGACTCAGTTGAATTCGCACTTTTTGCGCTGAGCTCCGGCTTTGAGTACCGTGGAAAATTTGATAAAACTACATAAATATGTCTAATGTCTATACCACAGGCCAAAAAGACGAATATTAAAAAATTACATTCTTTTAACAGAATATCAATTATTATTTTTTACTCAAAACCTATTATTTAACAAAAATTTAAGACGTTTCAAAGGTGTGGCCTATACTCAGTGATAAACTATATATGTATCTACTTTTGCAATCAAAAATTAACAAAATGTTAAATAATATATTAAAACATCAGTTAAAAATCCCTAATGATGATGGGAGTAAATTCGGGATTAATATAACTCATTATATTTATTTTTTGGAAAAATATGTTTTTTTAA
Organism: Hebomoia glaucippe; assembly: GCA_025727935.1. Classification (NCBI taxonomy): domain Eukaryota; kingdom Metazoa; phylum Arthropoda; class Insecta; order Lepidoptera; family Pieridae; genus Hebomoia; species Hebomoia glaucippe. The sequence continues at coordinate 4,227,367 of JAOSYY010000007.1, forward strand.
ATAAAACATATAAACAGTTGCATGTACAACATTGTTATAGGTAATTTAAAAATTGAAAAATAACACGAATGACAGTTGAAGTTGATAGATCAGTAGGTCAGGTTTGACCATATAAAAATTGATTTATCGATTTAGAAAACATTATTGTATTGAGTTAATTTATTAATGTTTTCATAGTAATATTGGTGCTTTGCTATTATAAAAATACAAACTGTCAA
>JAOSYY010000007.1:4227684-4249507 GCA_025727935.1 Hebomoia glaucippe
TTATTGTATTGAGTTAATTTATTAATGTTTTCATAGTAATATTGGTGCTTTGCTATTATAAAAATACAAACTGTCAAATAACAACTGTCAATATTAGCTGTGTGGTGTAGTATTTTATATTTTATTACAGACATATCTTTTAGTGAATCACTTTGCCCAAAAACAGTTTTATTTATGTATGTTTGTAAGTAGATACCGTGTGCGCAAGGTGTCGCGGCAGCTGCCTATTTACATACGACCGTCTTTGGCTTTGTGTTATCCCCCTATAATTTATAGGTTTTTATTATTTGACACTATTTTACTAATCCTAAGTTTATATATATATATATGAAATTATAGTTATTGAAAGTTAAGTATGTTAAGACTGTAGCGATTAAAAAATTGTCTTAAACAAACTATCGCTAAGTATATAAAACAAAATGTATTCATATTCGATATTCTTTCGTGTACATATAATGAAAAAATATTGAGTGCTTTTATTTCCATTCGTTTTTTCGTATGCGATACAAATAATAACGTTTATTTCTCGTTTTAATACAAATGATCTTAATCTTGCAATAAAGCATATCTGCCAGTTCGATTAGAAATTTTAGAAATGAATGTCCAGCAGTACCTGGTTTCGAGAATTTACTTTGCATTTAATATATATAAAATGTTATATGAAATGAAAGGTAAGACTAAAATATTTTTTAAAAATAATCAACTGGTCTTAAATAGTACACAATCATAATGTAATTATTATTGGTTTAGCGAATAATTGCAAGCGGCAAGTACTGAAATAATATTAATTTGTTATGTTTTAACCATTTATAATCCTGTCATATATTCTTAAACATGTAGCCTATAAGAAACCTTTGACACCTTGCATTTATGGAATAGTTACATTTAAGACATACGTCATATATTCATTCTAAGAAAATACTCTACGATCTTATAAGCATATTGATAGATATATACTTATTTATAAAAAATATTTTTCTTGGCACCCTTTTGGTATTTTGTAAAAGACAAAATCTTAATGAAACCAGTACCTATATTCTTTTTCTTCAAAACATTTATCTAAATTTTGTATTTCAATATCACGCAGCTATTCTTATTTTATGTTTTACATCGAAGGTCGTATATGACGGAGAAACGAAAAACTACTCATAAATAAAATGGTCTTATCAGATTGGGGGTTTAACGTTTTAATAAATAACTCGTTCGCGAAGGGAATCCTTTTTTTTCAAATTAATAATAATACGAAATAAATCAATGAGGATGGAATCGTTTTGGAACTTGCTTGAATGATTTGTAAGTGTGCCGGCTGCAAGACTGGTTGGGATAAAGAAGTCTTGATACTTGATATTTATTTTTTGTTTGAGATATTTATTATAGATCGACTAAACTACGCGTCTTATACCTGTTTCATTTTTTCGTCAAAGATAGCAACTTTGAAAGATTTGATTTCAACATATTTGGTATTTGGTTCTTAGTCATTGTTTGACTTCTAAAAAAACTAAAATACGAAAGATAAAACATATACAATTTTCTATTTAATCTCATTTTTTTCCAAAAAAGTACGAAACATTATATCGGTTATTAAAAATAAATGCTCATTTCAATAACTATACTTGAGTTTATAGAACGGGCAAATGTCCTCTTTTAAGTAAAGGGAGATTATGGTAACTATTAATGTAAAACGTCTGCTATTATTTGCAATGAAATTAATATAGATTTAAAAGTGATTTAGCAAAGTATCGAAACTGTGTGTAAATCTGGCACGTACTTCACGTGCACTGAAGACGTGTTCTTACAGCGCAGTCGAATATGATGAAACTACACATAGTCAGGTATTTCGATTTTATTAAAAGCAAAATTTATGTATATAGGTACTTATCTCGCATACTTGTAATTTATTGGTTTTATTTTTTTGGCTTCTAAGTCGATTTTAAGACCTCGCACACTTACTATTATTTAAGTATATTTCTTATAATGTTATTTATTTCCAAAACATGAAAAATTAAAACAACAATAAACTATTATTAAATGCAAAGCAACAAAATTTTAAGATAGTTTTCATTTAGACCTAACTTCTCTATATTTCTGCTAAGTAACTATTTTACTTGTATGTCTTGTTACTCCAATATCTTTGAACGAAATCGATACGCTCAAAATCAAACATTTCACACAATATTTCGACGGCAGTATGACATTTACAAAACATTGTCAATACGAGCCAATTTCAGTGCAATTCTAAACAGAGCTAACCGTGCAATATGTAGTTGTCACCTCTTGATAGAACCTGTCTCTCAAACTATCTACTCTCTACGCACTTGCTATAAAACCAAGCGAAAGACTTCCCTTTTTGTTTGCAATAAATTCCAAAATCCTTTGAACAAGTTGTAGAATATAGGTTATTTCTGAACATGATATTTATGTAAACAAATAGTTACTTTGAGAGATCCCGACGAATTGTTTTAGTATACATTGCTTTTTAGAAACTTGAAAGCTGAGTTCGAATGCTGAAAAATTCGTCAATGGATGTAGACACTGATATTGTATCGCTTAAGTTTTAGTGTTAGTGTAAGTCGCTGATGTCTTGGGAGAAGCTAGGTGTTGAAATGATCGCGGTCGGATAGATCAATGATATGTCAAATTCGTGTTATACTTGTGGGATTTGAGAAATCCAGACATTGATAGATTTAACGTGGAATTACGTCTGAGGGAAATGCTATCAATGTTTCAAATGTTGTTGCAATAAAATGGAACTTCAAATATCGAAACAAAACAGTCGTGTTTGCCGACTTACGTCTGAAACTGATTTCTATATGTTTTTTATGGCATTTTCGCTGAAGGCTTGTAAATCCAATAGACCACACTTTGATATTAATAAATTCCCCAGTTCTAGAATCAAACGTTTTACTACAGATAATCACAAGTTTGTAAAAATGGGATCAAACAATTAAAGTTAAATAAAAATGCTTAGTATTTTTGACTACCTTAAAAGCAGGACCACTTTGAGGTCGTATGTCTATAACAAGCACGGAGAATTCGGGTTAAAGTCTAACCTGGACCCTTTAGACAAGTCTTGCCTCAAACACCGCGGTTGCCATGACGTACAACGCGTAACAACATTAAAGATATATTTTTTGTGTCTTCATTCCATTTACGATTCATCAGGCTTAATCTCGGTGGAACAGGTACAGATCTATAATTAACAATAAATCAATTCGATCAGGCGATCATAGACAAAGGCGGAGTGAATTAAAGTTGTCCAATAAATATATTCGTTATCAAGAAGTATATTACAAGCGGAGTTATCTGGGCCCCGATCTGCGAGATAGGTGGAGCCACTATCGGTTTAATTACTTCAGCCCTTGCATGTTGTTGTGAAATGATCTCTGAAGCTTTGTTAATAAACACTATGAATTCTCATATCCTATAGTGTTGGGACAGGCATATTCCTGTGTCTGTTTCACCATACATACGGTCCAAAGCAAATGGTATCCAAAATTATTCAATAGAATTTTTTTTTTAATGTAGCTTCCAAATTATTAATATACGAGTTGCTGTTTGGAGTTTGAATTCTGGAATAATAAGTTTAGAAATCTACGGTTAAGATAAGAAACTTGTAATTTTTTTATATAAGTTATCAGCACTAATAGTTACGCATGAAGAATAATAAAAATATAATAATAATATCGTGAAAATCTGTAACAAAATAAAATTTATAAAAAATCCATTAACAACTTCCTTTGAAATCTGTGTAGGTTACTTTAATTTTTGTAGATACTTCTTTAACGTATATTCGATTTGAATTTCCAAATCGCACATAACATTACACACATTTTTATTTTATCTTAGCCTCTTAGAACCTCGAGGCTCTATCAAACACACAAAACAATCGCAATTTACAAAGAAGCAAACAGAAAGGGGCAGTAGAGATTATAAATTAGATTTAAATAAAGGCGTTCCTTTGAAAATAAAATGTGACAAACGCAGAGGCGCACATGTATGAGGTAGTATTATCGTCTTTGCAAACAAAAGGTTGAAAAGTCGGCGATCGCACGTATCACGTTATCATGGGCCAAACCCTTACGGTGAGGGAAAATTACGCGATCGTCACGACTCTACGGTGTGAGATTCTAGCGATCCTGTATATTACAAACAATACATAGGTAACTACATAAAAAACACGTCTTAAATCCAAGGCTTATATCCTTGTTTCATTTTGTATCAAATTGGCATTATATAGACAAAAATATATAAGGAACTTTAAAACAAATTAAACACAATAAACCAAAGCTACTAACACTTGAAAAGTTTTTAAGCAAATGGTAGACTAACATTTGATTACTTTGTATAATAATCTAGATGTTATTAAAAAAAATATGACGTATAATCATAAATTATCATGTATATATTTTTTACTTATTATAAATAAACTCAAGAGAGAAATATGATAAATATAAACATACATTCTACAATCATTAGAACTTTGTATTAGTTCGTAGATATTCGAATCGAAGCTGTAAAATAACCGAGCATCACTTGGACCAAGCATTTACTTAAAAGGGAGAATTATCAGAAGTCGTTCAAATGATTTATGTACACAATTATTGGGTTATTCAGGTACCAATGTTGCTATCCCGTTCGCGTCGATATGAGACAATGTCTTTAATTTAATGCTCTTTGACAGCTCGGAAAGGTACGTTTGGCGCTAGCTTTACACTTGACGTTTCAAATATTTGATAATAATTACAATGCAGTTTTCTTCAAGTTAATTACCATGATATTTTTTAAAGTATGCAATATTGTAACTTATTCAGTATTTTTAATCAAAGTGGTAAAGGACTTTATTTAATAACTTCCGCGTCTTTCTGTAATAGCCGTCTAAAGATTCATCCGATTTTGACGTAAGATAATCCCAGTAAAATAATCATTTATCTGTATGAGATTGTTGGATTATATATACTTACCATTCCCTTGGTGATAACGGCGCGAAATGTATGTAAACTATTTTATATAGTACCAATGAAAACGGTTATGATCAAATAAAAGTAGGCCTAAGTTACTCAGTCATAACATTAGCCAGTGAAAGTGCCATCAAGATCGGTCCAGCCATTTCTAATATTAACCGGAACGAGCAGTGAGGCAGACAAAAGGCAATACGGTCATTTCGGTATTACAAATAGTTTAATTCTATTTGAGAGTATAGATAAACTAATTTTATTTTGACAATGATATTAAATTCAAAGAATCCAGGTCCTGTTCTCCAACCTCCCCTTAAGCGCAGTATCATATTTTTGACAAACGACCATGTAAAATACAGAAAACGCTTCATATTTACCGAGCGCCTAATAGATTTCCCTAAGTGCTTCGCGAACAATTTCATAAATAAAAAAAGTAACGTCCCATTCATTAGTCCCTGCACGGTGTCACGTGATGATTTAAAGGTTCCCGCGGTAATGGTGCGATAAATAACGCGGCAGGCCACTCGGTAAGTACACGAAAATGGCTTCACTTATCCCACTAACGCCATCTAGCGGCGGAGAGCGGCATTTACATAAATCACTAATATCGTCCGCAAAATAGATCGTTTTATTATTAAGATGTTTATTATGATATAGCTATTATGAAGTTGTTTAAAACGTTTGTAGGAATATTATTTCTTAAAATTTCACTTAATAAATAAAAAAATAAACTTATATTCATAAAATTTAATTAATAATCTATCAAAATGATAAATTGCTTAAATACTAAATAAATCGATAGATACATGATGAAGAAATTAAACATATTTATACTAGATGGCGCTGATCCTATGGTCTTAGACCATAGTTATACTTTTTGCATTCGACATTATTTGAAGTTTAATGAGAAAATATTAAACACGTTATGACTTTTAAAAGATAGTTCATTGGCCAATTGCAAAAATCATTGTTTAATATGTAGTGACTTTATAAAATTACACGAGATGGCAGCTCATATATGGTCATTGGCCATAATACCATTTGTAAATAGTAGGTCAATTATTTCACAGATGGCGTAATTACTAAAACAAATGTTTTTATTTTTATATAATAAAATAATAAATCTTTTAATTTAAATATCTACATTTTAGGCTAGTAAAATGTAGATATTCAAATAAAAAATAATGAAAGTCCATTCACGATTTTATTTGACAAAAGAAAACGTTATTATGAATTTGGTGTTATAAATAATTATAATAGCGATTATCCGACCAAATGATGAAAAGTTACGATAAAGAAGCGCTTCCGTAACGTTCTCGTTCCGAGGAAGATAGCCGCATCGGAACCATTTCCGCTGTAAATCACGAACACGAAGAATATACACTCATCAATTCTGGTAATCAAATTATATTAAAATGATTTTGGATATTTCTGTCTCTAATATTTTTAGAATCAATTTAGAATGATATTAGGAAAATGGTGTATTACCTAATGGTTGTTAACTTTAATAGATACTTAACTGGATGTAAGCTTTGTTTTGTTTTTATAGCATGTAATACATACAATGTATTATTTTAGAGTTGAAATGCTTAAAAAACTGTTGTAATAGTTATAATTGATAAAAATTTCTGTTAAGTATTAGATTCGGGATGTTCAAATAAAAGTAAATAATAAATCGACCGAATTATTCTTCAAATATGTACATAATGTCATATGATGCTCGTGGTATTCTCAAGGAAAAAAATTGGCAACAAATGATGCCCTTAACTTTTAGAGGACACAACACTTCAGAACTAGTAAAACTAAGAAAAGTTTTAATTAAGATTTGAAGAAAAACAATCAGATACGACCAAGGAATCGATGAGGTCAATAATTACAAAAAAATAAAAAATCATAAGCAAACCGCAATGCTCTTTAATTATTTTGCCAATTACAGATATCAACCCCCATAAAACTGTTAAAATAAATCATAAGATATTTTCAAATACGTGACACGTAAACATAATAAATAATAACAATATTTACAGAGCGTTCAACCCGCTGCGCTCGTCCGGGCCCGATAGTACCCAGCGCCTCAAACTTACCCAAATTTTAATAATAATATATCTTCGTAATTTATTCGATCCGCCGGCAAGGCGACAACGTTTGTTCGTATTTTAGCTTCGATCGACGTGAGTGTGAATTACGATAGAACTTTACTTTAATAATTGAGTTCCACGTTTAAGCCTTCTGGATAATATGACTGTGGATTGATATTTTGTGATTTTATAAATAACAAGCAGTTAACCGCGCCTTTACTTGATATTATAATTAGGTCTATTTCTAATACATATAAAATATTATGTATTAATTGATATTTATGTCAATTATCTTTAGAATTTGTATTTACTATAATAAACATAATTAGAAACTATCACATATATAGTATTCATATAGATTTATATAGAAAAAGATGTACAATAAGTCACAATAAATTATCATATGAAAAGGAAATCATTTCAACCTGTGGCTGTACCACAATATTCACTGGTATTCGTGGAATTTCTATTTAAAAATTTTGGCTAACTGAATTATGAGTGGAGTAATTATTATTATATATAACACGGAAAGCAAAACAAATAAATATAGCAAATCCAAACAGAACCCAAAACAAATAAAGTATCCTTTATAAATCATCTCATAATCCGATATCCAATTCCTATTCAAAGTATTCACACAAATTTAACCGGGCAAAATGACATTAGGGCATAAAAGTCCCAAATGTCGATCTAACCGGTCGGCTGCCAAAGATTTGATGCCAATGGTAGCGAATCGTAAATTACCATTATCTGCAGACGCACGGTGCTAGTATTTATTATTTATGGGTCGGATTGACTCGCCTCGGGCCTGATACGAGGGCGTTTTTCCCCAAAGCGCGGTCAGGGATGAATTTTCGAGGTGTATCATTTGCTAATGCTCGAATTTCAAAGTTTTAATCAGATTTGAGAATCGAGTTTCCTTTTTTTAATAACAATTTATACACAAACTAAAGTTTTCACCTTATTTTTTTTAATTCTAGAAACAAAAAAACTGCGTAAAGAAAATAGTAGTACCCAAATAAAATCTTTTATGCCTACGTAGTTAGGATCACAATATCGCCATTGCTCATCGGAAGCCGATCTAATGTTGGAGCCAGTAACATAAGTGTTGTTTTTTTCTTAACAACTAAGTAACGATGTCATCGGACTGTGGATAGGTTATATAGGACATTCCATATATCACAATCTATCTGTCATTAATTATTTCTATACTGCAATTTGCACTAATAAATAAAAGTTATTAATGTCTGAAATATTCCAATATAACCCTCACCCAGATAACGACATTAGCGATATACGACATCGCCATCTTTCGAAAACTGCTAATTAATAAAACTTGAGTCATAAATAAAGTAGGGGGTGGTAGGGGGTGGCCGTTAGCAAAAACTGTTAGGATCATAAAGCTGTCAACGGATGAGGCACTGCCTTTGTTGCTGTTTCGTCGTGGCACACCGATAAATCTAATGCGAGAACAATTTGGAGCGGTCGCGGGGCGTTTCTTTGCCCATCTTTTGACTTGGAATTATCTAGTTCTCATCCATGCTATCGTACAACCCGGTGTTTTATTTGTACGTTTTTAATATATTTTATGATTCAGGGTAAAAACAAGATGATCAATAATACCAATGAATCGCTTGGTGAGTTCCCATGGCCATTAGACGCTAATAGTAAAGAGTTAGACATTTCTATGTCTGTTTTACTGATCTTTTTTAAAAGTAGATGATGAAAAGTTTTCACTGCTATTTAATTCCGGAACTGAGATTAATGCTACACTGGATTCGTATATCATACAGCCTTATAGATATTTACTGTAATGTATCAATACTTGGAATATACTTGGAACTAAATAATTTTAACTTTATGCTAACTGTCGTATCGAAATTAAACTTCTCATATGTATTTCGGTTGATACACCCAATGCAAGTTTTCTAGCCTTTTTTTAAGGATCATCCAGCTATATACAAATTTGTGAAGTAGTCTTCCAATATTTTTTTTAAAATGTGACGCAAGCAGAGTAGTGAGGGCTTTTGTGTAAGCTGAGATTACGCTGATAAGGTACGCAAAGTAATAAAAATTTTACATATTAATTAAAGGAAAAATCAAAAAAAAATCTCTAGTCCATGTTAATGGATACTAAATTTTAGTCACTAAATATAATCTTATTGAGAGTTTGAAGTGTCTACTATGCATATCGCCTTATATAACTCACTATGAGATTTTATAAATAAAGAAGCTATAACTTTAGGACGAGTATTAAAATATCGTCAGGTAATAAATCTCTTGGCAAGAACTGCCATCTATCACGCGGTGGGTGAAACATCAGAGGTAATGTACGTTGCTGATGGAAAGATGGCGCTGCCCGGCGCGTGCGCAGGAAACGATCTAATGGACATTATTTGCTTACATTATAGTTAGCCATAAATTTTATTATCAAAACATTTGTAATTGAAAGTGTGTGAAATGTAATCGATTGATTAAATCATGCTGTTTTTATATCCCTCTTTTATTTTCTACTTATATAAATTTTTTGAGTCATGCTTATATCCAAAACAGATAAATCGATCTTAGTGAAGTTGTTTGAGAGATAGCCTTTACTCCCACATTTTAAAGGTAAAAATTTGTTTCCTAATTATGTTATGTTATTTATTTCATCGAGCTTTGTAAAAGAAACTACCAAAAAATAGGTTCACATAATAATACCTATTTGTATACATATAAAACAAAAAAGAGTAATAACATTTTAAAATAGCTTGTTTTTAGAATTAAAAATAGCGGAAGAATAGAAACCAGGGGCCACCGCTAGTATACTATATGAAAGGGTAAATATGGATAATTAAGGATATTTTCGTGAGTGATGAGAATGATGTAGGGCTCCCTAGGGGGTGTTCCGTTCGTCTCGCCCCTCAGAGACCATCAGACGGACAGTTCCGTTACTTTGAATTTAAATGCCACATTGGCTTCATAAATGTATTCGGCAAGTGTTAGTGTCATCAAGATGAGAGATATTAGTTATATACACTGACTCGCTGTATATAATCTAATTCATAAAATTTCGTATCAAGATGTTTGTAGCCATACAAGTCCGAAACGGCTAGACCGATTTCAATATAAAACGACTAGCACTAGAGTAGTTCATTATCGAACCCGCAATAATATTTCTTGGATGAATTTACTATGAACTGAGTGTCACACTCGTATGTTTGTATCTATCACCTCATATAAAAGAGTAAAATAGACACAAATAAGATAAGACATTTTATATCAGCTCTATTGAAACCATGATATGACTTTATATCCACATATTCAATGGATATAAAGTCGAAGACAAGTAGCCTCTCAGAGGTGGTCGGTCGCTTCATCACTACCTACGCCGTGTTTTCATTAGCCGCGGTAACGTATGACGCGGCTGGGGACTATATCTTCATTTTTGACGTCCCTAGGGCATGTCCATCGATATAAAGCACTGGATACGGCATGATACGCCGTAAAATCAAATGTAGATGTTGATGTGATACTCTATTTGCACGCAATGGCAGTAAATGGCTTGAATGCCCAAATGGCTAACGTTAATTGCTATACTTGATATGTATACGTTACTAATTCATGTATCCCTATAATACATATCTATGTTTTTCCATCTTTCGTCATGGATTTTTATTAATTTTCATAAATGGAAACGTCTCCTACAATTATTATTTAAAGCTTAATTAGACTATACTCTGCTACGTCATTTGTTTTGTCAAAGTTGCGACCAGTCTTTAATTAATAGTAAAAATAAATGTAGTCGTATCTAGTTGATGTAAGTCTTAGAAGTCCTGTCAAGGGACGTGGACAATGTAATGTTGATATATCGGTCACAGTTCGGACGGACAAGCCGAGTTGTGCCAGCGAATATCTCAGTCCCTTCGTCAATATAACATATTGTTTCTATATACATTTAGGATTCCCTATGAAGCAAAATATAGTACAACACGATACAGCTTTTGTTTTTCTCACATATAAACATTTTTAGTTTGCGATTAATAAAACTTTCGAGTTTCTGGAAGAAAACCTTATGAATAATATGTAAAAATATCAAATTTTTAATAATTGTAAATCTTTATATAAGAACTTATAACTGTATCTATGTATTTATAATATACGTTCATCACGTTGTTTCCATAGAGAAGCTGAGACTATTCTTCTACTTGCTAAGATCCTGGTATATTTCGCTGCTTTTCGTTATGTTAAAAGGGCTTGATTTAATCATATTTTTTAAGTAAATTGTATTAAAATAGGATTATTATTAGTATAACATACATTTTACATACGCTTATAGAACCTCCCTTTTAATATCCGTTAAAAATTACAATATATATATATAGATAGCATATTAATATGAGTTCTTAAATAGAGTATCGACCAGGGTTAGATAAATCAAGAGATATGTAATCAATATCACAGTATGATGTACTGATCGTAGCCATATTTCAGTCTGCTAACTTGGACCCTCAAAATTATCTAAAGTTTAACACTTGGATGATATTATGTGAATGATACTCTACTAGGTATATTAATATAGCATGCTTTTAATTCGTAGATGTGCAATGTAATATAGTGGTTTATTTATAAGCTTTATAAATAACTTTAAGCACAAGTTATTAAAATTATATATATTAGCTACTACATACAGGCACTTGTAAATTAAACTTGTACTACATATGTACAAGTTTAATTTACATAAATGTAATTACACTAGACGAAAAAATATTAAGGGACTATAGTTTCTTATTTTATATTTAATTAAATAACTATAAACATAATAAAATTCGAAATATAAACGAAGCTGGAAAGAATTTTATATTGAATATTTAGATACTATACGCTTAAATCGATGTTATTTTATGTTAACTACTCAAATTTTACTATGATATTTAAATTGAAAATAATAAGTAAGTGAGTAAGGAATTATTTTATCAGTTAATAACACACCAGGTTTAAACTTTAGAGCGTTTATTAATAAAAAATAAATTGTAATATTATGCAGAGTGACATGTTAGCTGTTTGCGCTATAAGTAGCCAATCTCGATCACAAATAATTTATATCAGCGCATCATGGGAGGGTCTTGTCCAATATAGGTTACTTCGTATACCTTAGTAAAATACAAATTATTCACTATCAGACATTAAAATGATTATTATCATTTCTAATAAGTTACAGTTTCTACGTTTGTAATATTGTTATCGCTTTGTCAGAGAACTGTTTTTTTTAATATAACAAGTATACTATAACTGGTATATAATAACTTCTACATTGATTAAAAATTAGAGGAAAAGGCTGCTTTATGCGAAATTTACTCAAATTACTCATTAAAAAATTTCTGTTTGTCTTAAGACATGAAATTATTTATAGATTTATAATAGCTGTTACTTTTTTATTTTTAACATATTTTAACTCTTTAAACAATAAATCTATCATTATTAGACAATTTAAAATATGTTTAGTTAAACACAATGCTAGGAATAACGAGAAAATTATTTATGGAACTCATAGTTTATGAAAGTAAAATTTATTTCGTACTAATCATAACCGTGAATATTATAAAAATGGTGTCATCTTAAATTCAAACACAGCACAAAGTTGGATAAAGGCTACTTTATTAAGTTGCAGAGCTAAAAACTCGCAACAGAAACTTTAAATTGAATCTGAAAAATCCGGCCACGTTAGCAGTTGAGCATTTTTACTTATCTTCCTTCATAAACAGGGCTCAGAGCCTTACCCTTTCGCTATAAATCTGGTGACCCCCCCTCGAACCCCGCTAACCCCCGGTCGGGAGGTCCCGAGGTGGTTTTGAATGGAGATTGAGCCAATTAAAGTAATCGCCGTAACAGTCGGCGTTGCCTTGGATTAGTTTTGTGGGGAACAGAGTAATAGAGTCGCCATTTACTTTGGAATAACTTGGTGACTTAGTAAAATATACGAAAAATTATTAATTTATTTCTTTAAAATTTATTTTGGAACCATTAGAGTTCGTAATTTTTCTAGAAAATAAAGAGCAAATAAAACATAATATACTGAGAAATTACCAATAAATCGTTTATAAAAGATTAAAAAATTTCTTATTTCAATAGTGAACTCAATATTGTATTCTATATACAAAGATTCAAAAGATTACCTTAATCCTTAAAATGCTAATAAAATGTTTCAATTATTATATTAATTCACTTTAATCACTAATTTATAACTCTGTCATGATATCAAATAAAAATTATCTAATTGATATTCATAAAATTTACTCATGACAAAGCAGCTCCACACTACTTGTGTCCCAAGGATTAGTATCATACAATACAAGCAACGAGTGAATCCTTTTATTTATTGCTATTTATTGTTATTGCATTCGCTCTGCTCATTTCTCTCGTCTAATAATATTGTCTTGTATATTTTACTTAGCTTTTAAAATATTAGACTAATTAATGTTTATTTCAGCGACTTTCAACTTCTGCTTTGCAGAGAAATTGTCTCTAATATTAAAAAATGTTTGAGGGTTTGTTACCTATGCCTTAGTACAGCTCATCAATTGCGTGGAAATTTGAATATTTATTGCCACTTTTGTAGAGCTTATTATTATTTCATTAAAGCGTTTAAGAGAAATTGAAAAAGAAAAATATTGAACGACAACATTATCTGTATTTTCCTAAATTTAGTAGACACAATACATGGAGATACCCTGGTAAATTATATATATACGCTACTGACTAGTAAATTTTTACTAAATCCGCTCTGTAGTTTCGCGAAATAATCCAAATGAACATACAATTATAACAAAACGTATACACATTTCTTAGCGAAGTTAAACGCAACAACGTAACTCAATACATTATTCGTAGCGCGAAATGTGGCATATTATAATTTCAACATAATAATGGCCATATTTTACGAGGACATAAGCACTAGATCATCGGAGTACGCATTACGTACGTTAATTTATAATACTTTGATATTACACTGTTATTTATGAAGGAGTTAAGATACAATTGATTGTCGAAATCGGATGTAGTTAATGAGATTAAGCAACGAGAAGACATTTTTTATGACAAATACAAGTGAGACAAGTGATTTTCGATTAAACTATATTAATAACCTATCTAGTTATTTTTAAACTCTGAGGCTAAAGTCAGTCAAAAAAAAAGTTGTGTCTATTTGCATTATAGCTCTTAAACGATTGAGTCGATTTTGATGCATTGGTTTTGTTTTAAATCTGACATCGTCGATATGATTCTATGCTATCAATTATGAAGTTCTGCCATGTCAGATATTTAGTCGGCGTCATTTAAAATTTCTAAATGAAATCAAATAGATATTATTAATAAGGATCTTTCAGTAGCTACAGGAAATTGCACTGCCATTTTTTAAATTTCGCATTTTATTTTAGAATGAGAATTATAGTATTTTTCTATTATTTTTAGTTTGCCTCCTATCGTCTAACTTTGGTTATAGCAATCTCACACGCCTTCTGAGCACAGTATGGCACGAAATATTTTTTATTGGCATATTAATGCATTAGAAAAGTCAGAGTGAAATCAGAAACCACATTACCTCACAACCTTTCCTTTTTTTCACTTAGAAATGACACTTATCTTTGGCCTTGTATATACGGAACTATCATTAAGAGAGGCCTATTATTTAATCATTACATTGAGATTCCAAAAGGTCAGGTCACAAATGTCAGAGCGATCTTGACCGATGCTATGTCGCAGGTTCAATGTAACGTACATTAATATGTAATAGCTTTAAATATATCTTCGTTTAACAAGGAAGAGCTGACATTTTTTCCAAGCGTCTATTTGTCCACCGATATAATCGATAGAAGTCATTTATCTACATTAATATTATAAAGAGGAAAGGATTGATCGCTTTTATGTTTGTTTGATTGCATAGAACAAGCTTCGAAAGTATTTGACCGATTTGAAAAATTATTTCACTGTTGGGACGCTATACTATTTCCGGGGAACATAGGCTACATTATATTTTCAAAAAAATTAGGAATCCTTATAAAAGTCCAATAATGAGACCCAAAGTGTAAAAATCGAAATGAACGCGAGTGAAACTGCTGGCAGAAGCTAGTAACTTATGTTTTAGTCTCTAAGCGGTATATAAATATAAAACGATACATTTTCAATTTAAAAACCATTTGGATCAGAATTTTAAAAAAATTGTATGAACATCGGCCAATTCGTTTAGTACACATACGAACAGCACGTCAATTTATCACACTCAAATACTTTTACATAAGCTATATACTTTTATATAAGCTATATAAGCTTTTGTGTTTAAGGTTTTTTTTTGTAAAAATCAGACGTGTTAAGTCAACTTAAGACGTTAGCTATGAATAAATCTTTATTGTATAATTCTTTATGTATTTGAGTGTTAAATAGTCTTCAAACAACTTCAAAACGAGTTACTATTTGCACTTAACATGGTGACCTTGGGCTTATATCTACATAATTAGCTGATGCGTAAAAGTGTAAAGATATTATTTAATTTGAATTATTGAAATCTTTTGAAATGTTTTGCACACAACTCTATTGAAATATAACAAATTTCTGGGATATTTTTAGATGCATCTTATTTGATAGGAAAACATATTATCTAGAGTTCTTGGTAGTCGACTCATAAGATTAATTTGATTAGTACCATAATGATTTTTCATGTCAGACTTACAAATTTGATTTGGTTGAACATGTAAAAAATATTGGATATATTGAAATAATAATCTACAATTTGCCTAAATTGTAGATTACATAAACTTTACATAAACTTGTATCATTAACACTCTCTATGTGTATTATGAAACTGATGTACATTGAGCCCCCTACATGATACATTTTATAATATGTAAATTTTTCTAATAAATACTTAAGTTCTTGATAGATGAAGTTTTCAGAGTAATAACAGATGTAAATCAGTTCTTATATTTTATTAAATTTATTAATTTCACTGTACTATCATGATTTAGTTTAACTACAATGCATTTTAAAAAAATGGTTGTATATAAAACCACGTTAATAATATCCTAAATTACCTAAATATTGTGGTAAGAACCCAAATCATGACCTCCTTGTACGATCGCATAGTGAAAACCAATGATCCACTTAATACTGGTACTTTGAGTATTATTTTGATATCAAGTTTTTTCTATTTTGAATATACATATTATTTAGTTCTAAAAGCTGAAATGTACATTTAAATTACTGATATTAATTTAAATATTCAGAACAAAATAGATACAAATAGTAATGAATATCAAAGAAAATATATTTTTTTTATTCTACGAGTATACAGATGGATTAAAAATGTTTTCTTTTTCTATGTTATTTTAAAGCATAACTTCATCTAATTTATCTTTTTAATAGACTATTTGAAGTAACTATACGTAGTAAATACTTATCATTGTAATTATGCTGTATAATTTAAAATCTTAAGAGCCAATATGCGAAACGGTACTCAGAACCGATACTACCTAATACGCATACTTAACACATGATACTTTTTGCTAATCCCTAAGACAACCAATAAAATATAAGGCAATAAACGCACGATGACCGTTCACTTTCGACGTTACGCAACCGGTCTTTGTCCGACATTTTGAACTTAAGGAAAGGCTATTGTTTCGTCATTTTCGCTTTCATTATCACGATATTATCCTAACGTCGGAACCTCATATTATAAAGTCAATTACGTTAAATTGTGAAACGAGTAAATATTACGAATGTGAAACAAAATCTATTTTGAGAAAATATTGGTTTAGTATTAAATTTCTTTTTGATTCATACATTCCTTTGCATACTAAAGGTCATTCCAACTAGTCTACTTTCTGTCTCTTGGCCGTAATTTACTTAAAATGGATTAGTCGCAATGAGCTCAACACGCATTGCTCTTTCATAGTTCTCTTGCCCTAATCAGTCAAACATATCTATGTTCTCATAATTCAAACATTTTCTCTTTGATCTTTATTTTCTAAATACGTTAACATTACTCATAAACTGCAGATACCTGCGTTTCGGCTTCAGTTTTGTGAATACTTAAAATAAAATTAATTAAGTCAACTATGATCAATAATTAAGAGAAGAGAGAGAATAACTTAAATCAAAATGAATATTAAATCGTTTATTTTTCAGTAAGTGACAGGAAAATAATTAAAGAATACATGATGAGTCTATGGTACAATGTTCACCAGTAGACTCTGCTCTGTTACAAAATATATAGTATACTATCTTCACTGGTATAATGGTATAATAATTTTCAGACGTGCTCTCGGGACTATATATACTCCCTGGTCACAATGAGTGTCATAGACGTTACGTTTTAATGTTGTAATCTTCGAATTTGTATTTAGTTTTTATTTTCGGCCATGGCAACACAATTACGAGTCAACAAACACACGATTTATATTTTTTTTTGTGTCTATGAATTTCTATTGTTTGCAGCATAGTCTACATCTACTTCACTATCACTACATGAATATATAATGAACGCAAATAGAATAAATAGCTTGATTTAGGACTCATGACGTCATTGACTCTTACACTGATTAACAAGTGAAAACCTACAATGTACAAGAATTTAACATCATTAGCTGGGCAGTGTAAAATACCCACAGATTACATCATCTCGATGTCAGAATTTCCCATGACCACACTTTTAATATACTTTTAAAAAATAAATATGAATATTTAACTTGTATTTGCATCACTTGTTACTAACATTATATTTGAATCTTGTAAATTGATATTTGTGTGTTTATCTGTTTATTTTTGAATATTTTGAATGATGACTATAATGAATATGTTGAAAACGACATTCTAGCTAATATGCTGATAGATTGATTTTTCTTGACGATGCTAATACCTTTTCTAAGATAAATAAGCTAATACAATCGTCAGAGATCAGAGTTGGTACACAGCTATACCATTTTATCATTTAACATTAATTAACACAGTGATCTAACATTTATATATACGATAAAAACCAACAATTTAAAAGTTTTTTGTACTCCTTTTGATGAAGTCCGACATTCCGTCGATCTATTACATAAATTTTCCTTCTGCATCGACCGATTTGGTCACATTGCAACTTTAAATGGTCAGGATGACCGAGTATTCAGTCTTTCCTTATTGAGCGCCTTACATAATCCAGTATTAGGAGCATTGATATGCAAAACGCTATCTTAAGTGACAGTAATTCGGCATACACTTGCAAATCAAATTATGTAGATGCAACATGTATGGCAATAGTCCTGTGGCCTCGAACGTAATGCTTAATCTTTAATTTGAATACTAATCATACGTTTATAGACAGTCAATATTATAAGGATCACACAGTGAAGAAATTATTTTCAATATTAGACTAGAATAGCGATAAAACCATATCATAGTGAAGATCATAAAAGTATTCATGAGAGTAGGTAAGAAACAAAGGTATTCATTAAAACTGTATTAAGTGAAAAACTGTATACCCTACCTACCTCTAGAAGAAGGAGGAGCACCTCATACACCTAAGTATATTTTTATATCACTCAAAGATGGGCTACGTATCATATGAACGATGGACTCTTACGCATGATATCGAATATTAAGTATTTAAGCCATTAAATGATTGCTGTCATACTTTTATTTCGTGCAATCGCAAATTCATAAAATCGAAAGGTGCATTACAGCATTTCACGACCTTTCCATCTATGAACGGTGCTTCGTGAGTCGGAATTGAAATATGATTTACAAATGCCTCCCACACATTTAATACTGGAAAGTGTATCATACGTACGAATAAAGTGCTTATAGAAACTGGATAATTTAATACAAATTTGTTTATCAGATTGGATTCCAATTCATGTTTAGTAGACGTTGTTTCGTCAGACCAAACGGCCCGTCAAAAATCTATGTAAGTATATACTGTTATGTATACAGCGCGTATTTGGCAAAATGCAAAATTGCCTGTATTATCCGCTTTGATTTGGCCGTCGTATAAGCCCACCCGGCTACACCGTGGCCTGCATCAGTTATTATGAAAGCACTTGTCATTCGAGCAATGTACAGTAGCGATTGAGATACATCCGATTAGTCATTGTTACGTAATATTAACATCCGCGTCTCATCGGTACGTGAGTGTCCATTGTAATGTCGTAACTTCGTGGAAAGTGAATTTGTTTTATTAAATCCTTAGTGTTTTTATAAATAATTAGCAGCTTCACACGAGTGCAACGTACTAATAATGAAAAGTAAACTTAATTGCTCACTTAACAATTACTTAGATATATCTACTTTAAATATAATAATACTGTGCTTTTTGATCTTGTGGAGATTGTATTACATAAGACTCTCCGTAAAAATCTAAATGGTGGTGAATTTTGTATCTGGCTTCCTGTTTGCCTTATCATATTAGACTCAGTATAGCACGTTAGATAATTATTACAACACTAGCAGTGCCCCGCGGTTTCACCCGGGTCATGATATCTTTATGAAATATAACCTGTATGTTATTTTGATGTGTAAGCTATATTATTGTAAAGATTCATCAAAATCCATACAGTAGTTTTTGCGTGAAAAAGTAACAAACAAACATCCACACTTTCTTACAAACTTTCACGATTGTAATATTAGTAGGAAGTCTGGTTAACATAGAAAATTGTATTTTGATACGACACTTAGAAGAAGAATAAAATATATTCGTAAAATTTGATAACATGATTAGTTAATAAGATACTAGTGGTACCCCGCAGATTTACCCGTTTCAATTTTTATAGGCCTATAAGGATGATGATGAGTGCTTCGAAGTTTCGTTACCTACATATCTGCCAGTGAAAGTTCTATTAAAATGGATTCAGAGATTACCTGGAACAAACAGACATAGATAAAAATAAAATGTGTTTCTGATATAAGTGCCGTAAAGTCTTAAACATTTCGTTTTTATTTTGTTTAAGCTTAACTAAAAACGAAACGGTCGTAAACACATGATTTGCTAAATCATAATGTTCTTTGACAAAGATATCATCAAAAATTCACTGTCATCATAATTTTAATGACCGTTACTGTCACACCTAGTCACTTTGAATAAATAACACTTCATTGTTTCATCAGCGCCTACGAAAGCAGTTTGCTATATAAAGACATCATTATATTAAAGTGTCTATCTAACGGCTAATAATGACAGGAAATTGATGTGAAAACATAAAAACGAATGATAATACGTACGTATCATATCTATATAAAAAGATATTTAATGTGGACTCACAAAAACTTGGATATTTGTATGGTAATGAAGTGACCAGGCGCGATTTTGTGGCTTAAGATGCAACCGAGAGCGTTTTGATTTTTTTTTAAAATAAATTCATATAAAAAAATAAATTAACTGATTAATCTTTTGATGCGTAATTTATTGATAAATTCACGACACACAAATTTTTGTTTTTAAATACTTCACGAGTTGTCTACACTAAATTTTGGTATTCTTTTTATAGATTATTTTTAATGCTTTTGTTAAGATAAATTATATGCTTTTAATTTTAAAACAACTTTGGAAACATTATTTATTCTTAAAAATTATAATAAATTATTTGCATACATTTTCCATTAAATATTTTAACACGGATCTATCTGCATGTCGTTTTACGAAATTAAAAAATTATATAAAAGTAAAACGTAGTTGTTTTGTTGTTTTTAGTACTTTAGACCATCAAATGAGATTTATGCATGTTTGTTGAAAACTTTCATAAAAAACCAAAGAAACCAATAAGTCGTCTATTTACAGTAGTTAGACAAATTTAAGCTTAATAACAGGTAACTACTGTTCGTTATAAAATCTTTTTTAACGAACGACTAGAAAATTATTTTTTTAGGTTATTTAACCGATTTTGTACATTGTACAAAAATACTGTCTGCATGTCTAACTAACCAGACTCCTATTTAATGCAATGTATTTTGGTTCGATTTTCACTGCCATTTAAATGTGTTTATGGTTAATACATAATAAATCCTTGTTATAGCGAAGAGGAAGTAATCTTCCGTACCTCAGTGCGGAGCCGTGTAATACGTCAATGACTATTTAATTTCGAATAATCGAATTTATTATATAAAGCAAACAACTTATGACCTATCAAACCTTCATTGTGGTCATTACTAGTAAAATATAAAAACAACTTACAATATAAAGATACCTTCGTATAACATAATAATAATAAATTGAGTAGCATGTACAAACTAGCCAAGTTAAATATGGAGGTTCGGTTTTTCAAATTTTGTTTTTGTCTCTTTTTCGTTTTATTATAAATACAAAACCGTCACGGGTGGACCCGGATGACACTACTTCTTTAAAATATACTCGTAAGAATTATGTACATTGACAATATTTATCTAATGATCATGTTTCGTTCTTAATATTAACTCAGACGAGATTCAATTGACAACTTAACCAAGTTCTTAGAATACGCATGAAAAAAGATTTTGAAATTCACTTCTGTAATGTGGATCCACATTTACTAATTATGAAAAAACCTTTATTTCGGCCATAAAATAATGAATAACGAAATTTATAGCTATTTTTTCAATATATTTTCAATAGTGCGCCAAAACAGCTCGAATTGTCATGGCAGCGAGTGTGACGTCCCGTATAGGTACGGGTCAGATGCTTAAGTAAACAAACAGTGCAGTGCAGTGTGTTTCGTGTGAAATTCATCCAACATAATAAATAATAATAAAGCCTGTTTCCATTGTTCGAAGTAAATCGCTAAATTTCGTCGTCACTATTTCACA
>JAOSYY010000007.1:4261334-4311656 GCA_025727935.1 Hebomoia glaucippe
ATAGCAAGAAACTTATCCAAAAAAAATATGTTAGACAACTGTAAGTGGATGTCAGAATCGGAATGAACGCGAATGAAGCCGCTGGCAAAAGCTCGATTATAATATAAAACCACAATTGATAAAGTTTTTATATATCTGGCTGTATGTTCCGACTGATATCTGAGATATCTTGAAAGAACTTTTACTAGCAGATCTTGTGTTTACTTTTAGGGATATCACGGTTTACTGCTAGTAGAAAATGTAATATAATGTAAAATTGATTGTATCTTAGTTATTACAGTAAATGAGAAATATATTTATTCATAAAAATTGATTTATTTCTTATCTTTAAATAAACTTTTGCTTCACATACTACGGAGTCATACACGGTTAATATCCGTGTTTAGCTAATATAATAGGACAGAACATTATTAGTATAACAACTTTTATTCTAATTATCATCTTGATATTATGTCAAGCTGACCATGTTACGTGAATATATACAGTTATTTGAACAATTTACACAGATTTAAATAATAATTGTAATATGATTGCGCGAACATAATCACCTTACATAAACAAGTGTTATAATTGTTTATTTTTGCATACTAATTGTGAATTATGAAGATATGTAACCGTGTTATATTTGAGTTAGTTTTAATGAGTACTTGATTTTGGTGCCTCATAAAGGATATATCGTACTTATGAAAATCAGTCTCCAAGGGAATTAGGAATACATACTTTAGTTTCTATCGTAATTTTATAGACGAGTGGTTCGAGCAGAATTTTTAGTGCTAAGCACAACAAATGTTCAAAACATCAAAACTCTTCAAAATTATCGCACAGGCATTCTTCAATGAATATTTAATATTAATTTTCCTTTCATACAAAATCGAAAGCCCCAATTTTTCAATCAAATATTATAAATGTCACCTTGAATCGAAAATTGGTTTAAAAGTAACTTTAAGTTTGGCCATATTCTCAGACAACATAACCGACGATTAAACGAATCTTGTTCAATTAACAAACCGATTATAAAGAATGATTTATGTTATATTGAGGTTGTCTCCTTTCTACGATGAATATATTCATATATCTTAACTTATAAAAATGACTTTCATCACTATCAGTTCTTGATTAAACTTGATTATCAGCCTGTCTGACCTCACTGCCAGCAGTGGAGGCATATATTCAGACATATGCCACCCCCAAAAATTTCCAAATCAAATAATGATAAAATTTAAATGATAAATATGTAGGTATATATGGCGATGAACATTACGTACATAAAACTGAGTAATATGAAATGCACAGCGAGATTTTTTAAATATAGCTTAACAATACTTTTTTTATTTACTCTACCCGAATTTATTTTGTGTATCAGATTTTTACATATAAACAAAATCTCATTTTAATTTGCAAATTTAATCGGCTGATTATATTTTAAACGGTGATCTTCTGTGTGCAGTCGCGCCTCAGTAATTACAGTAAACGGTTTAAGTAATCTAGTTACACATAAGTGCCTTGACACAGTTCGTCCATCTTATCGGATGCCGAGACATCTTAAGCAATCGGATGTTATCTGTTACTAATTATTGCATATTCTTTTAAGTGGATTTTATATTATTTAAAGAGGTAACAGGTTTGTATAGACAGACTTTGGATTGCGTTTACGACTATCGGACATGGGGCCATGTGTTCTTTGTTCAGCTCACAGATTTTTTATTTATCAATCATTTCATGTGTGAAAAGACTCTTATAAAACTAATTCTGACAGAATAATATGATATGTATAATTAATATTTTAATAGGCATAAAAGTTATTACTTACGAAAACATTTTTCTAAGTGAGTGAAACGTAAGATACAGGAATTAAAATATAGACGCTAATTATTTGTAAAATTAAGTAAGGAAAATTTGAGTCATGTAAAAAGTTATTTATCTTTAAACCTTGATTTTATATTTTATTTAATAGCCGTAGTTTTCTTTATTTACTTCACTATAATATAAATAAAAATTTATAACAATCAAATATTTATATGATTTGTTCCTCATAACCTTAGATTAATACCAGAAGTAATTGAAGATGATGTCGTTAACATCATTTCGTGTCATGACACTACAGATTAATGGCAATCAGAAGCTTTCTAGTATTAAAGCATATAAAATTAATTTGATTCGTATTTTCGTATTTATGTAAAAGATTTTTAATTCAACTTCATTTATGTAGTAAATTTTCGAAAGATGGAATTTAAATGAATGATCATTTTTATATGTAACTTTCTATGAGCAAGCTATAAAGATTAAAAAAAAAATAGTCAATTTAAGTCAAAAAAAGGTAAATTAAATATACATAAATACTACCAAATAATATCATGTTCCATTATATATGTGCAAATATAGATAAAATTTGATAATTGTTCCTGCATTCTTTACATACAAAACCCTTACAAATCATTTAAACATCAATTTTATAAAATACATATTGCAATGCTTTAAATAATAAATTACATGAAAAATTTTAATTTTAAAGGAAACAATTTTTCTTATTTTTTTATATAGTATTTTTGGTTATTTCACATAATAAATAAGACCAAAGATATGCTACAGTTAGCCGTAAATAGCACTTATTAGTTTGAATTACATGTGTTAGTTAATAACGCAGTTAGAAAATATTACTCAGAACATCTGTAGCAAGCTACTCTGTGTCACACAGAGGCACACGACACGTCGCATCTGCAGGCTCTATTGTGCTGTCAGAGGTCAATGGCACGGTCATGTTTGAACTCAATCATCCGATGATTTAACAGTGAAATGCATTTTCATTCGCATTGAACTTGATTTGAAAGTTTGTTTTGATTGTTTGGCAATTTATGACTAAATTTGGATTAGTTAGAATTTATTTTAATTATGTGTTATATTTTATAATACATTTGTAAAGAGAATCATGGTTTTTACTGATTTAGACTCTTGAATCATGTGTTCAACACTGCAGTCATAAGCCATTAGTTCAAAACGAAAACAGTATATTATCCATACAGTTATATATAATTATAGGTAAGCATATTTTATTTTAACAAAAATATTGACCTAAAATTAATTGTGGTAACGCCAAAAATTTTTAGTTACAAAAGCTATATGATCAACCTATAAAGGCTTTAGGAAAATATATTATTATATACATGTTATACATACACGACAAATTATTTGAAAAAGAGATTTTAGTTATAGTTTAAAAATACAATTACAGTCCGCTGCAGCTTTCTGATTTTGACTGACGACTAAGAATTTAAAGAACCATAGTAAAAATTGTAAATAATACATTTATATTCAGATTGTCATATCAGTATCTACTTATATCATAATGTTGGTTAAAAACTTAAGACACTTTGGTGTAATATTCATTGAACAAGTTAGGTCCCTTAAATAAGAAAAAACATAATCTTGCTACGTGACATACGAGGTGCAATTACAATTAATTACATTATATAATGAGCCGTAAGAAATTATTTTAAGTATATAATCATATTAACCTAGATATTTAACTAGGACGTAACCAGCTTAACTCTTTATGTCACGTGGTCTTAACAATTATCTCCTACCATGAATTCGACGCCACAACATTAAAAAGACATGTAATATTCCCTTGTGAATAAGTGAGAAAACTCGTTGCATTTAATACCATACTTGGAAGATGTAAAATCCCGGAAAACAATATACAAAAACTATTATAGGTTCAGTACAGCAAAATACTTAATGCTACTTACGTATTTACAAAGAGAACTCATTACTAAATCAGACACAAAAATGTGTTTGCGTCATACCCTACAAGGGAAGACTGGACTCTTCTTTTTAGCTGTCTTTATACACTTAGGAAATAATAGTCTTTTTAGTAGAAGGTATACCATGGTGCAGAGAACTCTTCTTACGTACGTATATTTTATTCACTCGTGCTTTATCAAAAACTATGTATAAAACACGCTCTTTACGCAAAACTATGATTTCAACATTG
Organism: Hebomoia glaucippe; assembly: GCA_025727935.1. Taxonomy (NCBI): domain Eukaryota; kingdom Metazoa; phylum Arthropoda; class Insecta; order Lepidoptera; family Pieridae; genus Hebomoia; species Hebomoia glaucippe. The sequence continues at coordinate 4,265,326 of JAOSYY010000007.1, forward strand.
CCAAATCTGTTATGAACATTATAAATAAGTAAGATCATGACCTCTACGTCCATAAAAAAAACAATTAATTTTTATTTCTATCATTTGTATTCAAATTTCTCAGTATACGTAACATATTTTTCCTTATAACATTCAAAAACTCATGTCAAAAACTTCTGATATTTGATTTATGTATTGCCACGCTTGCGTTTACGCACCTTTATAAAGAAATATGCACTGACGCCATTTTACTGAAATCATGACTGGGAGACAGAAGGAAGGTAGAATCTGTGCTCTAAAGAGTCACATAACTTGACGCATTGATAAGACCTCTGACATTCGTTACATAGATCAATAATTTATCTCGAAGTGAAAGTAAGTACTTATCAATTAGTTAGGCTGTTACGCTAAGCATCTGTGTGTTATTTAACTAGCCAATAAAAAATTCATTTAAAGATTTGTGTGATAAATTGTAACCAATTTTAAGTCTTAAGTTACTTTATTATGGATGGTACTTCCTGTGGTTCTGGGAATCTCATTTTGTAAGCTGTATAACTTCTTAACACGGTACTGTTAAAAAAATGCAAATAAATCTTTGGAGTACATCTATACCTATTTTTATTACTTAAACTAAACTTTCTATGTATATTTCGAGTGACAGCAACATAATTTGTCTTTTCATAGCTAATTTAACAAATAATATAATAGTCTTAGTAAAATGCAATTTTAGTTTTTTTTTAAACTAACTATATAAAATAATATTAAAAATCGCAATGATTCAAATAAATATTTTAAAAGATGCTAAAGTAGACAGGATATTTCGACAACTTTTCAAACTGTATTTTTATAGCTTAATGGTTAGTAAAAGTTATAATACATTTGAGTGATGTATGTAACTGACGTGAATCGCTCCAATAACTTTCATTCGCTGAGATCATCTCCAGCGGGAAAAACATGTTTCCATTGGCTCACGGTGTTTATAAGGATGTTATAGAAATTTGCACCTATATGCGCTGATCATTTCTTGAATCAAGGAATGTTGGAATTTAAAGTTAAGCCTTTTTTGTTTGACTTATTAAATTTCAGAAACTAACAATTACAAATTGTTGTTTAAAAATGCTGTTGAAGCTACGTCTTCTATTTACCCTTAAAACTTTGGTTTCTCACTGCTATGAATATGCTCTCTTGTAATAAAAATGAAGTCTTTATATTGCTATAAAAATATACAGAACTATTTGTGAGGTAAGAGTACCCAAGACTTCAAATCTACCACCAATGCTCATTAGCCTTCGTTTATAAATTACTTGTATACATAAAACATTTTAAATATCCTCAACAATTGATGTATAATTAACGCTTAAATGAATCCATAAGTTTAACAAAATATAATTTAAAAATTTCGTCTTTGGGTCTGTCTAGTGAAACTAGTAAACTTGTATGAAATAAATTTCGCGTGACTAACGTATAATGGAAATGCACTCTCGGAGCGACTCATGCGCAGGCACATTCACCGATCGTTATATAAACATCAGATCTGTGTATTCGCATTTCAAGGTGCTGCCTAACGTATTTCGTAATTGCGATTGTTATTATTAAAAGTGAATGATCGAAATATATTCGATTTAATTAAATTTAATAAAGGTCAATAATTTGCATAACTTCGAAGTTATTTTACTTTGGTCATATCATAAAGGCTATGTTAAAGTACTTACACAAGACTAAAATCGATTCAATCGTTCAAGGATATTGTTTCCAAACGAAATACTATGCTGATTGATTCCTTGTATAGTTATTTTTATGTCACTTATTTTATTTTAAAATATTTATTGTCATTACGGCTGTAAGCTTTGATAGGAATAATTAAATCTAAAGGAGTAAATCTGGGCTGTAGCAAATCCGGCGCCATACAACATACAATGGTTTTTGACGTCCTACGGTCTTGAAAATCATCAAAAATCGTCATTAAATCAGGTAGACAGAGGCTTATCGTATTAAATGATTGATGGTTTTTATATACGACTGAAATTGAATTAATAGTAATAATTGTTGGTGAACGTTTATTTGTTGGTGTCGCAGATTAATTAATGAAAATATACATTGACAGTATATGAAATGCCTTCTGTGACAATTAAGATATTTTATAAAGGCGATCCTACAGAAAAATATTTTTGAAATTAAATGATATTTTTTATTAGTATAATCGCTTTGTATTTTCTACCTTTTTATAATACAAGGATTGTCATCAGGAATTTGAAACAAGAAAGATGATGAGTGCCGCAAATATGTTAGCCGTTCGTTATTAAATATTACGAAAGTATCATACAGATTTTTCTTTTTCGTTTTGATATAGCAATGAACAAAAGACTATAGTAGTAATATCTAATACTTATTATGTGGTTTCATGTGTATAGGGGAAGTATGTATATTATTCGAAGAGGTTTTACATAAGTGATTTAATCTGAGGTAAGCGTTTTGTAATAGATGCTATCTCAATCAAGTGCTGCTTGTAATGACAGCCGTGACGGATTGATGCAATTTGATGTATATTCTGTGCAACGTATGGTATTCGAACTTATCTGTAAAACCAATCTCATGTTACTGTTCACTGACATCGATTTTTAATTATATTTAAATAACTTTTTAATGAGTATCTATGGAAATAAATTTATACATATATGTAAAATGGTATATATACTCATAGAGGTCAAAATACTTAGAAAATCAGAATACTAATACATTTGCGATTGATGAAGTAGAAACATGTATTAAAAACCGATGAACATAGGAAATGGTTTTATGGCTCAAAAAAGGTTGCGGACGTCTGGTATAGCTCGTGGGTTCAAGTAACTCGGTCAACTAAATAAATTACGCTACTGTAGTAGGTGGGACCAGTACGTAAAATCGATTATTTCAATATAGATATAATTCACTATGTAAGATTATTTGGGTAATGCCTACATCATAGACTGTAAACATTTTTTTCTTTACAAATTTAATAGAGTCAAAGAATTGTGCAAATGATATATTTCTTCAGATTCAAATATTTTATTAGGTTGAGTCGAGTTGGATTTAAAATCTATGTATTTTAGATTTAATCTAATTATAAACGGATATGTGACAGATTTTTCTAAGATTTTTCGTTTCTGAGATTGCTTTTCTTGTTAACTTTTCTCATTAATTACAAAATATTCATCCAAAGACTTGCAATACGGTACAGCTTTGAAAAATAAGCTATAGAGTATAGAGGAATGTATTTTCATTTATGTACATAGATAAATATTAATATCTTACACTTATAAGTGACGTAATTGAAGAATCCGTAATACAGATAATATTTTAGTGATTGCTCAACATATTGCTTTACTATTCTTTAGGGAAAGGGCTATTATCGCATCGAGCAAGTAGTTACCAGAGGTTGTAAATCTTTGGTATAATGATAAGCTTAATAAAAATATATATTTTTTATATTGGATCTTGTTGATCCACGATCATGGACATTGTAACATCTCTTCAATAGTATTCTCTAAGAGTAAGAAAACATATACTACTTTTTGGTTTAATGATATCTAGGCGTATTATTTTTAAAGTTTAAGAAAACGTTTTCCGTTAGGGAAAACGGCAATTCCATTTTAGTGCTTAGACCATTATAACGTCTATAAATTTTTAATATGGTATTCTATAATACTTCATAATAGCATCTTATTATGCAACGTATCGAGTGTAGCAATTCAAAGCCGTATTCAGTGCGTTTCCCTTTAGCTATTATCAGTTTTAAGTCCGATTTTATAGCACCTTAAGAAATAAACACATGATGCGAATTTTCAAAAAGGTTTGAGATATATTTAAAATACTTATTCTATGGAAGTACTTGTCGCTTACTTAAGTAGTACATTGTTTCCTTGGTTTACGAAAAGGGACATATATATATAGCTAAATAACTTTATTATTCATAGTTGTGTTACATAACAGGGATTTTAAGACACTATTAAAACTAAAAAACGATGTAATCGAGTCTCGTGATCAAAGAACCAACTTTTTAAAATTATCACATCAAAACGTAGCCTTACTAACTTATACTATATTTTGGTATTTTAAACCTATTTTGCTCGTATTTAAACGAGTCTTTTCATAAATAGCTTAACTTCTATAATATATCAGAAGCTAAAAACGTAGTGTTTACAATTTTTTTTACACATGTCAATGATTGATACCCACCTCATATCTCATTTGTTAAGCAAAATAAAAGCGCAGTTACACAACCAAGTATTTTCAATTATCGCAACACCTAAAATGGATCTCAAACCTTTTATAGGCGTCTTTTCTAAGCCAAACCTGATAACTCGACTTATTAACATAAATATTCAATAAGAATGCGCCAAAAGAGTCAGATCAAGAGGCCGTAACGGTGTCAATGGCACACCATTGTTGGTGATTGTAGCTTAAGATACAAAGCGCGTAAAACAAATTATAACAATATGGTGCAAAAAAAGCGCGATACTACGATTAATTAATTCTGAAAATACTAGGTGTTTTGTAAATACTAGGCTTTTTAAAATTACTAGGTATTAGCGCGTAATGTTTAAAATTTGTATCAATAGCTGAAGTTATATAATTTTAATTATAAATCACGATGCGTCGGGACATTAGTTCGGTATACGCTGAACTTAAAATGTTTTTATATACATATACATACATGTTTTTCTTCAAGCATGTTGTATGCAAAATCTGATTTCTGCGGCTTATCTCGTGAGTACTCTTAAATTCCCTCATATTTATTCATATTAGTTTGTCCATCTCTATGTGTATAAAAATAATTTGAGTTTCACTACTAAATGTAAAGCGCAATAATAATAACGGCAACAGACAATTCACCAATGATATGCTCCCGTCTTATGTATATTTACAATATGGAAACTCATAGACACTCTTGTACCTTGCACCATACATGCGACTGTAGTTGTAATATTACATAAGGTAGTTAGCTGGACACGTACACATGTGTGGTTGGGTAAGACAATAAAGAGGGTAATGCGTTTCTTTTCGAAATATCACCAAACAAGTCCTATATTGCATATTAGTGTGTATATAGGACTGGCTGACTTGGTGAATCTTCGAAATTTAAACTAGGTATATTCTTAAATCTTTTTGAATAATCAGGCAAACAAATGCATAAATAATTTTACAAATTTGGTTGGCATTCCCAGCTTACCAAGTTCAAACAATAACTATTTATTACGTATATATTTATTACTATATAATATATACCTAATAAATATTTAATATTTTCTTAAATTGTTAAGGCTTGTTATAATATATTAAACACATATTTATGGTGACTGTGGTCCTATTAAGTAAATGTATGAAGCTTAAGTTAAACGTTAAATAGCTATATATAATGTTTAAGATTGGCCTAAAACAACTTCGTCTTAGGCCTTAAAGGTCAAAAGTAATCAGGAATTAACGAAATGACAGGAGATTGTAACTGGAGCTGCGGTTGCGTATACATTCTTATGTATTTGTTAATACTTGTTGGATCTACGAGAGCTGATAATACACTTAATTATATTACAGTTTGTTTTTAAGTACCACCAATCACAAAGTTGAGTTTTAAATTCATTACTTAAATTTTTAATCCAAAAAGTAACTAGCCAACAAAACCGTCCCAAAGGTATTATTAAAGTTTTTTTTAAACTATTTATACTAATAATTTGAAAAAAAAAATCTAAAATTTAAGTAGTTTAAATTACTTTTTATTATGTCAGCTAGCTGCCAGTGAACGTCCCGTCAAAATCAGTGCAGCCGTTTCAGAGATTAGCCTGAACAAACAGATAGACAGACAGACAGACAAATCAAATTGTAATAAACGTTAGTTTGATACATGTACTGAGTTTTCATCCATATGCATTTAGTAAAAAGCGGTTATTTTAACATTACAAACAGACATACCAACTTTATTTATTTGTATAGATGAATATCTATACATGTAGAATTTAACACTTTGAAAATAGAATAACATACTACTTTTAATGTCAATTATTTTATATGTATTATTTAGTCCTATGTGTTATAATTAATGTTTATTTAGTAATAAAAATAGTAAACAAATTCGCATGTTACTCAAACAATGCAACTCTCACTATTGCTTTTACAATACTTTCTACAACAAAGTACATGGAATTACACTTAGAAGTACATAAATACATGTGTCAATACAGTTGTAACATGTTATGCGGATAAAATTTCATCTTAAAGATGCTTTTGACACTAATAAACAATATAAATTAATCTGGGCTCCTTAACATACTTTGAATAACGGTTTGGAAATGAAATTTTAAAATTAATTGAATTCAAAAGTAATTTGGAACCTTGCAAACTTTAAACTGTTCTTTAAATACTCTTCAACTAAATTTTATTTCTACTAAAAAAAAGTTAATCACATCTATTTTAAACTAATCTTCGATGCGTGTTTATTCTTAAACAAACTATATTATTTAAAAAACTACCTGTTGTAACAACTCTATGAGTATAATGTAATCCATACGAAATTGCAAAGTGAAAGCAAAGATCACTTTAAATTTGCTATAATTTAGCATTACGTTTATCTAAATTGTCACAGTTTAAAATTAATTCATACTTATGTTACACTACTAACATAGGTCATCCAATAGATTGTGAGTTTTTGTACGTTAAGTTTTCATAGCAAAACTGCTGAATCAATTTGGGTGTAATATTGTATTGTAAAAATATTTTCGAATATTCCAAATAAAAGTAAGGAAGGCCAACAGCTGAACGTCTTAAAAATGCCAAATCATGAAAATATGGCTAAGACCTTGAGCTTGGCACCACGTCATCTAGATCTACTGGTCTTCGAAGTGTCCATGGACGACAGGAATCGCATAAGTAAACTATATGCTCGTTTGCCTTCCTATCGCATAAAATAAAATATTTCTCTGGTAAGTACACGGATATAAGGTTATATAGTTACGAAATTTCATAGCCACTTTAATATTTTATTAAATTAAACTCTAGAAAAATTGATGATCCCGCTACTCATAATTTAGTGGCGTTATAATTTTCCACAATGTGAATGTTGTGCATATTATAACATAAAATATTACTTTCTATAAGTCACAGAAGGAAGTTTTATTGATGTAACTATTTGAAACTTGATGAACGCTTAATTACAAGTAACAAATTATATAAATATCATCCTTTCTAATTATGAGTTTGTTTATATGAGACTAGTTAATGTCCTCGTCTTCACGTGGACCTCATTAAGATTTATCATACCTTTTCCTCCTGTCATTTGATTACGAAACGTATATAAAAGATGTGGTTTTATCTAGTAAATGTTTGATGTTTAAGAGTCATATAACAATCTTTGCAGCCAAACAAAGCATTTTATCGTAGCAACTAAATTCTCCTGCTTTTCCATGATATTGTTACATAATTATAATAATTTTAATAAAAAGAGATCTAAATTCCTGACATGTTTTTACGTAAATATCGAACCTTAGATAGTCCCATCAATACGACCATTAGAGCAAATCCCTTCAGGCCCAAGATCACGAGATACGACAGTAAACACTACCTGATCCCGAATTCACATACAAAGTTATGGAATTAGTCATAAAATGTATGCGTGACTCAAATATCTAACCTATGCAATGTGTCACTATACGAAAAACACCTTAGCTGCCATTCCATACATTGAAGTTAAAACTTAGATAACAAGAGTTTAGGGTTTATTTTAATTTGCGTGAAATTGGATATAGACTCTTTTGAAATAATACTTGTTATGAGTTGACATTCGATAGGGTTGTGACGTCATTAAATCAGTAGTTACAAAATTTAGGGCTTGAGCGAGGGCTGAGATTGCTTCGACTGTGCGGTGAATGTATGCGAATGATTTATTTGTTGACTATACTTAACGTAAAATATGTGTTTTCATTTCCTTTAGAGCGAAGGAAGGATTTTAGATTAAGAATACAACCTTATTGGGCTGTGCTGTATTGTGAATTGCTGTATATACTGTAGTATAGGGCGGAAATAAATCTGTGTCTGTTTAAACATATTTGTTTTTTTAATATATATAAAATTTTGAAGTCTATTGAACTTACTTGCTTTCGTTTAGTAACAAAAGGGTACGATTGATAAAATAACTATGAAAAATATGTACGTAGGTAAACCACTTTAAAGGTTGCTTTCATTTCTAACTCCATGAATAGACACCACATTATACTAATATAATACTTGTTATATCTACAGTTAATGCGAACTTATTTCGATCCTTTATTTGGAAGCTTAAAATGATTTTCCTAGAAATGGTAACGTTGTTTATCTGTACAAAAAAGTGTTACCAACCGCGGAGAAAACTAATATTTAAAAGCTTAATCATAACAAAACAATATTACAGCGCTGATAGACACATTTTTGTACAAAAAGGAAGCATTGCTAATTTGATTATCAGTTCAAAAGGCCGTCATACGCAACGATCCTTTGATCGGCAAAAATACAAATATGTGCTCCATTCAACTTTATGTATGTCCCAAGTAAGAGACAGATGATATATTTTTGAAATAATGTAAAATGAAAAGGCAAACTACAATAAGGATAGCTTATATTATTAATATAATAATAAAAATAGTACTTAGTTTATACCATATAAGAAATACAAATAATACACATAATATCCAACATAGATTGATTATTTATTTCCACCCTTTTTCCGGAAGAAGCCTCCTACAAGTCATTGACATGATGCCCATTACTACTTTCTACATTTGAATATTTTCTCGTTATTTAGAACTTTGACTGCTCATTACGAAACCAATAGTCGTATAAGGTTTTGAAAGACATTTAAATAATTTTTTTAAAATTCCTTTTGAAATGTTATAAAGCCATCTTGAAGGGAGTACAAAAATTATTTAGTACCACAAAATTGTTATACCTAGAAGCATATTTTAAATAAAAATACATTATTTTAATATACATTTAATGAATTTTGAAGCGGAAAATAGTTATACTATTTTTAAAATAGAACTTAATATTTATATTTTATTGGCCTACGTGTACCATTCATCTTATTAATTTTAAATTTGGTACAGTTTTCACAGTGACTTATATAAACATTTTTAATATAGCACTATACATACATGTTATATTTCTTCAAAATATCCTGTAAAGTATATACAGGCATTTCTGTGTTACTTTTGATATTGTAAAAAGATAATTACAATATTTTAGCACATTGAGGAAATATGTAACGAATAGCGCTAAGTCCCTAACTTGTTCCACACACAAATAGTGCCCGGGGCTCATCGTACGCTAAGCTAATGAGATGTCAGTACAATCATTTGTGTTTAAACCTTGCACGACCAGGTTTTTGGTCTTTCGCTTGTCTTTATTCTAATATTAATTAAATATTCACGTGTTAAGATGTCTGCGAAAATTGTTTTTAGTTGTATTGAAATTGAACTCAAATTTTATTGAATCTCTTTTGAAAATTGTGATTATTAATTAGGGATTTATAATCAAAGATCTGTTATAAGACAGGCAAGGTATTTCATAGAAATATTTCATTGGTTTTTATTATACACAACAAGTGACATTATTGTTGGCAAACATTAACATGTATTGTTTTACTTGTCTTAAAATTAGGTAATAGAAAATGTAGCAAAATACAAAAAATAGAAGATATCTTCAAAATCTTCAAAGATTATATTTTGAATATATATTAAGATATATTTTGTTTACACCTCATTCCGGCATTATTCAAACGCCTTAAAGGTAATCGAACCAAGATTCCTAAAAATTTAATATTAGGCATCGAAATAAATACATACTTATTAAGTACACAAGTCCTTACCCGTGTCTCACACAAAACTCGTTTTGTATGACGATTACAATTTACACGCAAAAGAAAAGAACAAAGGGAAGAAACACAAAGTGAAATAAATAATTATCACTCGCCCCGGGCGCAGCCTAGATACCTGGCCCGGAAAACATTGTAACCTATTAAAAAATATGGAATTTTCTATAGCTTTCCACCACTTAACAAAGCCCACATTATTAATCATAAATCCATGTCAATACGTATATTCAATACGTCATATTTAGTACTTGAAATGATAATAATATACTCGTATACGTCCTTCTATATCTATCTTCCGTAGGGTACCGTCCATTACCTTGCTGAAACCCTGGTACCTTCGTGTTCTTTTCTGAGCAATCTTTAACAAAAATAGATAAATTATTTAATAATTGAGCTAATAAGTAAAATAAAAAGGTAAGTACTGTTTATAATTTGGATTTCAGGCTTCTATGGCTATTCCAAGCGAAAGTTACTTTTATATTTTAGTCTAGGATTTAGATGCGAGTTAGCGTAACCCAATTCGAGTACCAATGAGTCACAATAGAATAAATCCTATAGTACAAAGCAATAAACCGTGGCTATACGGACAGGAGGTTGACGTATTTAAACATAACTGACTGCACTTTTATTTGACTACAACTGAACTCGTTTTTTCGCGGATTAAAAACTGAATTCACGCAATTCATAGTGACAGGTCTCTGTTACACCGTAACGTAACAATGTCTATACAATACTTAAATCTGTTTCATATTTACACGTAACTTAGCTTTCCATTGATAAATTTCAGGTTACCCCTACAATAAATCATCAAGTACCTAAATAAATCTCCATTAATTTACGTATATTACCTAACGCCGTGTGTACAACAACAAATGCCTGCAAAGTTTTATTTCGATATGAATTTTAAATGTAGGATCATATTGACTTTTAAAAGAATACATTTTTTGTTATACGCTAAAAGGTAAGCTAATGACAGTGTATTATAGAATTCAGTAACCATTTTATTATAAAATAATTAGTTTTATACATAAATGTTACACAACGGTTATAAAGTGGTCATAGTTTTTCAAAAACACGCTTTTGACAGACCTCCGGTAAGTACCTTTCCATTGCTTCACGCCTTAACACATAACAAAAGGACTCTTTACAAAAACTGCAGTGTAAACTTGACAAGCCGAAAAAATGTATATACAAAAACAAATACACGCTTTATTGACTGAAAGATGAGTAGCCTTTTTTTTTCAAAAATAAATAAAAGCCAAAATCTGTATCATTGACGATTCACTATCGCACGATGACGGGGATTGTTGAATACATTATTTTTTACTCACGCTAATATTAAGATTGACGGTAGTATTTTAAAAGTCGCATTCGATTCGGAATTTATTAGTTCGACGGATGCATAAATGTTTAGTTTTTTTATTGAATACCGATAGCCCGCCCCGACTATTTTTGTAGGTCCAACTGACGTCGTTCTTCGAAAAAATAAAATAACTTATAACGCTATTGCAGTGTCTTCATTGCTGACTCTAATTATCCATCTAAAACCATCACAGACGTTAGCTCGAAATTAAATTTTATATTTGACAACAATATAACATAGGATCGTGGGACCGATCTGACTAATGAGATTGTTAAGGAATTATATACATAAAAATAGGCCCTGCTTGAAATACTAATATTTAAGTTCATACTACATTTTTGACACAACCTTTTATCTAAGGCAGTCTTAACAGAGACGTAAGTGAAATTATTCTAATAAACGACGGGACCACCCACATTCCACAGTATAATGTGAACAGTTGAGATAGTTCAAAAGACGCAAGTTTTAGTAAAATATTAAATTAATTCAACTTATAATTATAATTAATTCAATAAATATGTTGTAAAAGACACTAGAATCTTTTTAATTAAATCGTTTTCACAGTACATAAAAATACATCGTAAAAATGTAAATATCCAATCATACGTTAATATATGAAAGGAATATATTTGTTTATACCATTGTTTTGAATGTCATAACTATTTGAAACAATCTGTGGCAATTCTTATTCCGTGCACATCAGTACGTAAACGCTGAGTCAGCGCAACTGGCCAATTTACTGAGCCTTAATTAACCCTCCTTGACCCCTGGACATCTCCCAATATGCTGACCTTATCATTTTCCTTCCTACCACGTTAGGCGTGGAGTTTGCAATTATTAACTTGGACATTTTGGTAACATAATACCTATCTATACTTAATAGATGCTTTTTATTCCTTACCTAATTGTCACTTATTTGTATACCTCTCAATTCAATATTTAAACAGCTTTAAACGTTACTAAATATTAAAAATGCTTATTACACAGAGTATTTAACAATATATCTCATTATATATAATAATTGTAATGCACAGCAGTGCATATTTTAAATATTCATCTTAAAGTGGTGACAATAACGATATATAGATTAAATATAACATAGAAAAATAGTTTCATGCTTTTCTGTCTGCAATAGTAATTTATGTATATTTTTATAATTTCATGAAATTTTAGATTTCTATATAAACTTTACGAACGCAATATGTCTAAAAAGGGATCATATGTTTTGAATAAATATAGATTAGCAAAAGTGATAAGGATTATTTGACCAATTCAGACGAAACATACAAACCGGTACATCCTTTTCAGTAGTTTGTGGGCAAGCAACAGATTACAAGAGTACCTAACTCCAAGCATGAGCCAACATATAACTCAGCCGCGACGTTTGTTGTCGCCATTCATTGTCACCGCGACACACCAGTAATGAAAGCCGCTTATCTCCGCGACTGTACCGCTTATCTACGTCACTGTACCTCAAGACGACTAATCGAGCGTGAATTTGAATAGATATTAATCCAATGATTACCCTGCTGTATAAAATGAATATACGCGTACACGCATATTATGTAAAGCTTTAGCAAAATTTATGCTTGTTTGAAATATAGGTTACGGAAGTGTAAGGAAAAAGGTAGAATTGCGTCTATATAATATTGTAGAATTATTTAATTATCTCAGTTATTCCCCACGGAATGAAATAGACAATTAAAAACGACTTAGAGAAGTTAATTATTGTCGGAAATATATCTGAAAATTTTTAAATATCGAAAATAGCTTTTGATTTTCATGATAACGTCAAGCTCAACATTCAGTTTCAGATTAATGTGATTCCAAAACTATACACCAAACTAATAAATAATATTTATATAATGGCAATCATTTAATCCCTTTATTCTTAAAATATCTAATTATATTTAATTTAATTTAATTTAATTTATATTTAATATGCTATAGTTTTTTTTACTATAGTAAGGAAAAATAGTACGCGTAGATTTTTCAACTAACAGACACCTTTCGCTTTTTTCTAATCAGTTGGGCGATTATGACGTTATGCGACATGACAGCCGGTCACGTTGACAAGTGACAGGTGAGCGCGAAACGCTGACGCGGCCAGGAAATTGGTAGAACCGATGCGTCTGTATTTTTCCATTCACGAAAGGACAAAGCAAGCAATCGTTTGAATAGCGAATGGGAAAGATGATTTTATATGTGTCGTCATTTTGTTTTGATGTCTTGTATATTTGTACTTTAATATATTTATCAGAAGAAATACTTATTCGCCAAGATATTTTATAAACCTTACTGGGTTAGATAATACTGAAAATTTTCAGTCAATTAACAGCACACTGATGGAATCTTTTAGGAATGATTATATTCCAAAAGTAAGCATGAAACTTTGCAAGGTTTCCTAAGCCTTAATTCCAAAGATGATAAAATCGACTCCTAAGGAAGTAAAAGGAATTAATGCAAAACAAAAGTCTTCTATCTGTGGGCGTCGTTGGCAGTAAATTACGAGATGGGCGTCACCCCACCGCCATGTATCAATCAGCGGCAGATTTATGGGACAGCGTGCTTCGGAATCGTTAGCCTTCGCGACGAAAATGTAACACTCTTATCCGTCTTTGCCTTTCTATTTTTCTCTTGTTTGTTAATTTTCCGGGCGCCATCTTTGCTTTACAGTCAATTTTTTACGTTGTAAGAAGACTTTCATTGTCTGCTAACGTATAGTGAATTCTTTGGTATCATTAGGTTCCTTTATACGGCTCTATAACGGCCATTTTGAATTTCAATTTCAACTATCAATAGAAAACGCAACAAAACTTTTTAATCAACATCTGTGACACAATCACATCACAAAACAGACTATAGTTTCAATCTAGTCTTAAAAAAAAGTAATTTCGCTGCGAAAGCACACGACACAGGGCGCATTGCCTTTCTTAAAAGCTAATCTTAGACAAAAGCGTTATTACGAATAGCCTCCGGGTGTGGGACGAATGCTCGCTTTGTTTATTTTAATTTTTTGCGCATGGCGGACGTCTAGATGCTACTAAGGAGATTGATATAGGATGTTGTAATATTTTTCTCTACATTTAATCCTTTTTTAAAGTAAAGTCATTTTATAGTAACCATTATATTAAACAATATCATCAAATAAATATTTCAGAATTTGTACATAGCTAATATCTTTTTGTTAAGCTTTCTAGTGAAATATATCGTTTTTTGTGAACAAATTTATAACTATTTGCCAACTGGTGTCTTAATTGATGCTGTCCTTATGTTCTTTGTATAACCTCACCATATTAAAAGGTAGCTAATTCTGTTCAGGTCAATAGATAATGTTTAGTGATGGAAAGCCGACGCAATTTGAAGGAGCTTATAAATTTCTGAAAACGCTACATAATTACGACAACAGAATATCATTAAATAGTTATTAATGGTATGGGGCTAAGTAATTAATCTACAATATGCGTCAATCAAAGCCGGGTTTTACTGATAAATACTTTGAATGAGGTTCTGAAGATTGCTATACGGCGTAATAATTTATAACATCCTGTATGAAACTAAAAACAGTGATATGCAACTCATTGTTAGGCCAGCGTTGGATTATCAGCGACGCGTGATGTCCGCCTTTACCGATGATTAAAATTATTTTTCTTCTATTTATGTAAATGTATCAAGAATATAGAGGCTGTTACATTTTTCGTGCCAACTCATTTTACTGATGAAAAAGTTTCATTAGTAAAGGTACGTCATAGAACAACTTACAAAAATGAAGGAATGAAGTAACACCAACATATGTTTTTGCCTTAACAGTATTAAGACCATATATATTTTAATATGACTGTCTTTGCCATTGTTGCTAAATATTAAATAGTAACAGAGAATTTTAGTTCGAATCCAAGTGAAACAATATAAAATAAGTGTATTCACCTATAGTATATCCGAGGGCGAACGTTTCTCTAGTGATTTAGAAAAGCTATATGAAAAAATATAATTACAAATTAGTGTACTACAATTTTTCTAAAAGTTCATGCGCTTCAGCTTTTAAGATTTTTCTTAGTGTTATAATGGTCTGCTTTATTTTAATAGCACATTTCCTTCAAAATAATACACGATTTGTGAATTAAAGATAAGTCTTTAAGTTATATCTTATTAAAATACAAGCTTACTAGTAATTTGTTTTGTTGACTTATGTATGTAATTGTAATTTATATACACAAGTTATTACTTGGAGATTGACATTCGGTTATGTCTAAGCTAATCTTCTGATACATAAAATTCTAGTGTCACAATGTTTTTTCCCATACTTCTCCGAAACGGCTTGATGGATTTTTATAAAATTTTATATGCATATTCCGTAGGTTTGAGAATCGGCAACTATCTATTTTTCATCCCCTTAAATGTTAAGGGTAGTCCATCCCTAATTTTTTTCCTGTTTTATAGACAAAACTTTTCGTTTCATGCTGATTCATATGATACAGCATATAAAAATACATACAACTCCAAATTTTATATATTTATGTGGCAAGACGACGTTTGCTGAGTTACCTAGTATTCTAATAAAATCTATAGGTGCCAAACCTTACAATTTTATAATGAATCCTTAATAGTAATGACAAATATTAGACATCATGTTAAAGTTTAATCTTGTATTGAAATCCTGAAAATATACAAGAAATTGTTTATAATATTGTGTTCCTAAAATAAATTAATAATCAGACACAAAAATATGTCTGATTCAAATACGGAACTTAAGAATTCTTTACATTACTGATTGCTATATATACGTAATGTTATAATCACAGAATCATTCAAAAATGTCCACTTCACGTTTCGATAGCAAAGAAGAGAATTCCCTATGATATTAGTAAAGAGGCTTTTAAGTTACACTAAGCAAATATCCTAACTACAAAAGTAAAGTTTCAAATACTAAAAAGTAATTATTTATTAAAATGCCATACAAATTCACCCTTATTTTCGTTGACAGTATGATTCTGACGTGAAAACTGTCGCCAGTGGCTTTATAATATCTAGAACAAAAGTGTTTCATTTTAGTAGTTTTTCATATGAGTTGTAATGTGACTGGGCGTTGGTTTTACAAAAAAAATATATGAAGCTTATTTTTCACTGTTTATTTTGAAGTCTGGAAGTTTGGATGCTTTTTTGATTTATAAAAGCGACTAGAATAGTGACGTAGTGATAGTGGGGTGTTATAAAAGCACTAATTAGTAAGCTTCGGAATAAAAGGGATGTTTTTTGTTATATAATCATAGTTTTGTAGCTTTTGCAGTATTTAGTATAAATTAAAGGATCAGAGATGTGATACCTCTGTATAAATAAAGTTTAACAAAATCTTTCCTTCTATTTCTCTGTGTGTAAATTAATTATTATTATGTTCATTAGCATTTGGTAACAGTGTTATTATTAAAAAATTACAACTGTCTATTTAATTCCCGACTTTCGACGACTTGAAACTTTAAACACAATGAATGACAGTGGAACACAATGCTGAAACGAAAATTTATAAATTGTTTTCATAATGGTATGATTATGGTCAAGAGTTTAACACCATAGAGCTAACACTATATTTTAGTAACAATTTGTATATTTTATGTAATTTTAAATATTAGAAATCTGTAGTAAGGGGAAGCTATGAAATCAAGAACGTAGCATCGGCTTTAGTCAATAAATTATCAACTGAAGCCGAGTGGCACTGTTAGTAATATTTAGAATTGCTCTAAATATATAGCGCATATTTTAACATTGCAAATGTTGCAGGTGTTTAGATTTTACTCTATAATTACAAAACTCAAAGGATAATCTAAAGATCCATTAGGTTCACACGAAAATCACCTGTATACATTAGTAATAAGTGAATATATTGCTTGGCGATATTTGTTTGATATATTTGATGCAAGGTGTTAACATATCGTATGGTTGTAATACATGTTTAATGGCGGTCACTTTGAGAGGACACGTTCCCTGAGGAACGCCTTTGAAATACGTGTTTCCATCTTGACACGAATTTGGTTATCTGGCGAGGTCCCCTGGATTTTAATAGAAACTTCTTAAAATTCGGAATGAATAAAACAAATAAAAGGGAAAATGTTCATACTTATTTATTTTAATTAAACCTATTTAATAATTGATCCTACCTATAATATTAGTATAAGAGAAGGTAAATTAAGAACAGAATTTAGAATCTTACTATTCTTATCTTTATTTATCGTATAGTAAAATTACCTGATCAAAAAGTAGTTTAAGTATTTTTTACTCAATTTATACTCAACGGAAATAAAAGAAATAAAAGTTAAGTCTGGTCGAAATAAACAAAATTTAAACTGTAGAAATTGCGTCCAATAATACATTATTAGTGACTAGTATTAGGAAAACTGAAAGTTCAATATGTCAGCCTTAGTGGATTTTTGAAATATTCCCACTCATAGAATGGAAACAAACTAAAGCACGAAACGTCTCCATACTGTCTTACGTAGCGCTCCTTTGTAAGGGTCACACTCAATACCACCTCTGCATATTTCACCCACCGCGACCACAGCTAGCTCTAAACGCTATCTTTAGGTTGACCTCCCAACTTATTCTCACACGTTTCAAATCAAAATCACGTGAAACACAACCTTATGTATATAGTAACAAAACTGTTTAAATTTTTTCGACATAAGAATTAAATTGGTGCAGATAGGAAAGGCGAGTAGTGGTCGCGCTTGAAATATTAGCTCCTTCAGTCTTCCAGATGTATGCATTCAGGGGACCTCCGTACGTGCGATATAGATTTTGATAGCCTTTGAGTACACTTTGCTACGTGACTGCAGGTTTGGGTAATGATGCAATGTGATAAGGGAATATGCTTCTAACTTAACATTTGGCGATTGAATATACACTTTCCAGAGCTTTTTCTTAGACTTCATGGTGCATTGTTATAGTTGGTTCTATGTTATAGTGTGACGGTGGTGTGACAACGACGAAATTTAGTTCTTCCCATTCATGTAATATGTGAAAATAACCAAATGTACGTCTCACATATAAGTACAACTACTATCTGTCTAATGTATATCTAAAATAACAAACGTATTAATGTTATCTTATATACCTTAAACAGATTGTCTCCCTTTTTAAGAAAATTACGCTGAATATTGTAAAGAATAATAATCCTTATTTATTTGTTATGTACGTACCCAAAATTACTTATAAATAATAACTTAATAACTAAAAAGATTAGATATATCTTATCTCCCCAAAAGCCTCAATCGTAACTACAAATTTATAAATAACATAAATCGTCTTCAAATTGTTCAGTGTCAAACATATTTGCTAAATTTTGACTCTTTTTATAAAAAATATTAACCCACAAAAGCACTGCAATAGAACTTCTTCGAAAATAACATTTATAAGTGCTAATTTTGTCCTTAATTTGGGTTTACCTTATTGCAATGAATCTTCAAAGCCTGTCTTTAATTGTTTTTGTAAATAATAATATAAATGTAATCAGTAAATTATATATCAGGTTCCACCATTGATATTACGCTAAATAAACAAAATCTTTAATAGGGGTCCTAAAGTTTGCCTGTATTATATGTAGGTATAAAATGAATTCTTTAGAAAGAGTATCTTCTGCAACGACAATATGAATATCTGACAAGAGGCTGCACTGGCGTGTCAGATGCAGCGTGAGGGTTAAGAGTCCGAGCGACCGATCGATGACGTTTGACCTCCTTACCTGCCCCTGGACGTCTTTGTAGTTAAGGGGAAGAAAAATTAGTTTATTTTTTAATTTAATTCGGGAACGTTTTCAAACTTATCAGAAACTGGAGATTCAATTAGGAACCAATAACAAATGTGTGCCTAAGTACCTCAACTCGTTGCATTGTTTATTACTTACAAGTGAATATAATAAAAACGTGTTATAATGCTTTGTCAAAATTATATAAAGACTATTGATTATATTTTTTAAAACTTATTTTGTCTTTATATATTGCATCATAATTGTTGATTGTTTTATGAATATTAATATAGTAGTGAACTTAAATACAAATAATAGTAAACTGTATCACACACATATAGACATAATGTTACTAGACATGAACAAATAAAATAATTCCCAAAAGGTTTTCTTATAAAATAACGTTGGTTGAAAATTATATCTTATTAAAAATAAAGATTAACCATTTTTTTAGGTTCCTATTGTCTATCTGAGAATCTAATGAAGAGAGATAAAAATAATATTCTTAGTATTTTAACTGCCCCTTAACGCCGATAGCCGAGTCTGCAATCTGCCATCTTTTATACAGACTTCCGAAATGAAGCCAGTTTCAATACACACCTTCGCTACTTGACTTTTCAATCGAGATCAGAATCTACATTTTATCGTTCATTTTAGATATTTTTTATCGACCATTGTAGGCGTTATACAGTCAATAGATTTATTAAAACCTCTTTCTGTGTTGTTCTGATTTATTCCCTTAGGGTCCTGGTAACCCACCGGATTTGCTTGGATTTAAGTTTTGTTTTTTTTTTAATAAAATCCATTACAAAATGATCAGTGGGTTTGAAGTTAAATATATTATTTTTTATTTATTAATCCATCAATTCTTCTTTATTGTATGTATTTTAAGTTTAATGAAGCGAGGGCACATTTTTTTTATATAATTTTTGTATTTTAACACTGTTTTAGTATCTTCATCTATCATTTATAAGTAAAAAATATAGACATATATCTTAGAAATCTTCAATTAAAATTTAACCAAGCTACGTTTCATTCAAAAAGTAATTTACTCTAAAATTAAGTACGCAAATAATCCATATAACTCTTATAAATGGTACATATAGTGAAATAAATATTCTTAAACTTAAATAAACGAACAAATAAAGACCTCTATATTTTAAATAAAATTTTACAACAGCCATTTTTTCATTTAAGCTACTGTACATTGTATTTTGAATTTAATCTAATCGCGTTTATTTACGGTACACATCTTATAACAATACAGAACAATATCTGTAGTACATTTGCTTACTTTTATCCAAAATATGGAGCGGGTATTGCGTTGAAGCTTGCCAAATCGAATGCTCAGCTTAACATTGAACGAACATAATGACGCATACATACTATTCGTGCCTAGCGAATTTATGACGAGCGTTACGAAGATTGTAAATTGCTGTAAACGTTATATAGCTCTAAAATCTAAATGGAACATATCATACATGCAAACGTTAATTGATCAGCAAGTAAACCTAATGATACATTAAATTATTTACAAGCAAATTATTCGTAGTTGTGTTCAGAGAAAATACTGAATTAGATCCAAAAATTCCATCGCACCACTGTTTGTATTTGATAAAACGCCTACCATTTACTTGGTTGTGTTTGTTGGTCTAGCCACAGTGACACGACGAGAATTATCACATTTCATACGGTCATATCGAGGTCAATTCAGTTCGGAGATTCAGATTTGACAACGTAAGATACAGATAAATAATGATTTTCGCAATTTTAAAAAAATTAAGAAGTAGGGATTTCCCAACTTTTTTGGTGACATTGAATCCAGATAATTTTGAGTTTTTTTACGTAAAAATATATCGTTTTAATATCAATGAAACGTTGCAAAATGCAAAATGTAACCCAATGCAAGTGCTGCTTTATTTAGTTCAAATCGAGAGTATCTATGGGAAAGTAATTTGCATAAGGCTTTATGAATCTAATACTATTTATTTGTTTTTCCGATGCACCTTTATACCTTTTGCCCACAAATGTGTTCGTATTGTTAGAGACAAAATTGGTCCCTGTAGATTTAATAAGCAATTTGAAATGTAAGCATTTGAAGGTATCATGTATTGAGGGGTCATATGAAGATGGTTTTATATTTAAAACGCTTTTCTAAGCTTAACTTGTAACTAACACTAAAAACGAAATAAATCTCGCACTTAATGTAAGGTTTATTCTTATTTTTATATATCATTTATATTAAAACTTTGTATGCTCATTAAGTTACAATTAAAATATTGTAATTTTGTATCTTTACGATCAAGACATTTTATCTTAATATCATATGTTATTTTTATTAACATTGATTTGATGTTGATTAGTCATTGCAATACTCATGGTATTCAAAATGCCTTGTTGGCTTTAGTTTTAGTATTCTATTTTTTAAATGTTCCCTCATTAAAAATGACATGTCCTCTCATAAGCACAATGTCTATTTATCAGTAAATGTTGATAATTACTTCTAGAGAATTGGTACAAACTGTCTTTATCATATGTGGATGTCAGTTGCATTAACAAAAACACCAACAATGTAACGCCACCCTGCACCCTCTTTCCTAGACTGACCCACCCTCCGAGGAGAAGGTGGTCGGGACAGACGTCAATGCTTGTCACGTGAGAGCTTTGCCCGATGCACGTAGATGCTACGTAGCGGAATCTCAAGGCGCATAAAATGTTGCTCAATTTTAAGAAGCACGTCTTCGCATTATTTTTTAAATGTCATTTTGAAAAATATGGTAATGTACACAACCTAAGACTGTATTTTATTATAAAAATGTTGTTTAAATATAACTTTACACAAGATAAAAGGTAACTATAACTTTTTTAAATGAAAAACTCAATTAACAATCTTTTTTAATTCAAATAACAAAAGTATTTTATTACTTCTTTCAAAACAACGGTATGCCAATTTAAAAAGCAGACAATTGAAAACAAACCGTCGATAATAGAGGTGTGACGTAGCATCAATAACGGCACGGTGGATTAATTCACGCCCAACGCGTGCAGATGGAAAGCAAGCGCCAAACGACAAAAACCTTCACCGATGGGCGGGCGGCAAGATTTATATGGACGTAATTTATAAGTGATAGCGATTTCCTTTCTATTGTTGTAGAGTTTGGTATTTAAGATAATTATACTAGTAATGTTTCAATATTTAATAACTATGTAACGAACAGTAATGAGATCGTACCATAAAAATGTCGATGTAATTCTCAGGGTTATTGATGGACATAGTATTCCTACTATTCTCACTAGTACTTTATTTTATTACTCACTAGTCTTGTGAAATATTTTACTGATTATTTGTGGAATGCACCACGTTCATTTGATATCTTGATCATCTTCCACTCATTTAGTACACGAAAAAATACACAAAGATAATTTATTTCTAAAAACTATAATTTAAACAGATTACACTCGGCGGAACTTGAAGGCGCGACATTGATACATGCCGCTACGTATTTACCACTAAAATAACGAGCACATTTTCATCAGCTTTGGATAAAAATTAAATATCTGAAATTTAATTCTTGTACCAAGAAAGTCTTATCTATAGCTATGAGCGCAAGCAACAAAATTATAAAAGGGTAAATAAAACAGAAAGCTTACACAAGTCATAAATTTGATTTATAGAGATTAAAAAAGGCGCTTTTAGAAGCGGCTCGAACGAAAATTTTCGGTGCGACGGATCGACTTGACGTACGGTCTGAATGATTGTTTGCGTATTGGTTGTTTTTTTTTAAAGATATTTTCAATTTTTTATTTTGTAATGTTAAAAATAATCTACTGATATTGGTAAATTATGTATTATCACTATTACATAATTAGTCTTGGTCTAACAATTTTTAAAGTATTACATATTGTTAACGCCTAAATGATTTTCAAATTATTACTTGTATATGATTCACATGTAAAATTTATTTTTCTTAAGAATCATAATTCACATTTAATTAAAAGTATTTTAAGAATATAATTATAAATATACAACTGTTTACTATATAATTTGTATCCATAGGTATATTGTTATAACTATAAGTTATGAAGGGATGAAATATTTTCAAACATTTTTTCATAGAATTTAGTATAAAAACCAATCGGCTAACTGAATTCTTCATAAAGAAGAACTCACAAAAATATTACATTTTTTTGGTAACCGTACAACTCATTGCTGTCGATGCCGCCGTCAGTGGGGGTAAGAAAATTTACCGCCACCGACATATTTCAGCCACGCTAATCCACCCCTTAATGCGTCGCTTTGTTTACCTGCTGACCCTACAACGTTTAATGAACGATTATTTTACACGTACCGTTCGCAGATTCAGGTTTTATATCAATTGTTAATTGAAATAATAAATTTATTCACTTTTACCACAAACTTCTAGAACAACACACAAGTATATTTTGATGACCCTCGTTATCTTTCTCTACGCTTGATCTAAAAAAAGGAATGATATGAAAATGACTAATTAAAAAAATAGAATCCTTTAAATCCTGAATCAGTTATCTAATTAATTTAATATTAATATTATATTATTTTTATTATTCCATAAAATTATCTTTGAAGATTCGATCAAATTGTTTTTTTACTTATAAGTAAGAAATGTTATTCAGTAAATATTAAATAAGTTTTGATACAGTAACTTTGTATACATCGTAATTTGACAAGTTAAGACAAGTACCACATCTCACAAAAGCTCTTTCGAAAATAATGCTCAAAATAAACAGTGTATATTAGCTTTACATTCTAAGCGTGCATTCTAAAAAGCTCCGTTGAATTTAATATCTGTTTAGTTCTGCTAAAACCTATTATAATTCTCAGGGACCGCACAGTGCTCGTAAAGAGGGCTATACACTTGCAGTTTTTGTCTAGTGAGCTCGTGGTCACCGCATAGTTAAGGGGAAGCTGGAGCAAAGAAATTTTTAGGTCCAAAATAAAAAGACAGTATAAATGGATGATCCTTGTTTATCTAGACATATTAAAAACTAAAGGAAATAAAATATTCTATTTTACTTTAGTATGTATATAAGTAAATAAACGGTATTATTATAATTGAACTGTTTTTCTTAAAAAATAATGTTAGTCTAGAAAAAGTTACGAAATCAAAGGCCTTTTCTTATTAATACTGTACTGATGCTTTAAAGACATCATTTGAATAGTACTAATATACGCATATAAGGAAAAATGAACCACGATACCAATACAATAATATTGTCACTACAAATTTTTAATAAAACAAGAGGTAAGAAAAATATTAAATTTCTGAACATCCTCTCCTTAACAGGTGACCAGGTATTTAGTTGAGTATTTATAGAGGCGTGTTTAAGAGTCTGAGCCAGCAAGAGATCTTCCCCCCGATATTACGTGAATATGTGACTCGTGTATTGTACTCGCGAGCGCCGCTGATAATGTCCATCGAATTTAGCCTATATTCACTTGGGAAAATCTCTGTATTTTGTTTTACGTCATTCGTTAGACTTAAATTCAAATTGATTGTATTAATTAATATTAATTTGTAATAATACTTTATTTAAATTAATTCGTAATAATATTTTCAGAATTTTAACAAGAACTAAAAATAATAAATATATTTCTATATATTTTTATAAATATATAACTGTCAAAATTAATAAATATATTTCAATCATTTATATGAATTACGCGATTGAAAGAATTTAAAGAAGCAAAACAATAATATTAACTTTTTTCTATTGGCCTATATTTGTCCAAGCTACAGTAATTAATATCTGAAAACACTATGAACTATAATAAAAGGTTGTCATTTATTCATATCAGTTTAACTAATTCATTAATTTATTTCTCATTCAGATTTTATTAGTATATTTATATTATATATCAGGAACGTCCGAACACAGTTAAAAATGTTTACAGTGCATCATTATGTAACGCATCGTGTTAGTACATATTCATAACAATTCTTATGATAATTAATCATTAATAATACCTAATTTAATATAAAATTGACACACATTGTGGGTATTTCAATCAATATGAAAAAGCTCAAAACTAGTTTTTGCCTCCACCATTGACCGTAAGGACGGAAATTATAAGAAAATAATTAGATATTAGTAATCATTAGACCAGCTCAAAATTACCCAAATTATTTAAAATTCACTTGCAAATTTGATCACGTTTGGCATTTAGCATAAGAACTTTTTGATAACTGTTATATTTGATATTGTTTTTTAAAAGTCATAGGAAACTTTATACTGTAAAATTTTCATAGACACGAAACATTTGGATACTATTTAACTTTCGTCCAAGTCGATTACAAAATTCAAGGCGGGGTATGCAAATATGAAATATGAAAATGAAGATGGCATGTAATAAAAATGATATAGAGGGCTCCATAGTGCCATTCCGAGTGGGGAAGTCTCGTCAGGTTTATACTGGGCCGTCTATCATGCGCTGACGTGCCTCCTAGGGGGCTGGGGTGCAAGCTTGAGGCGCTGGGGGGTGGTATGGGGGGCAGTCCACTTCAGATTTATTATTGCAATGTTGACGAGAGAAGTTTTATATTCGTGGTAAGCGATATGTTAAGATCGATCGATTAAACTAGTTGAAGTGATTAATCTGATCACTTAAATACATAGAAGGAAAGCACATGAAGTGCTATAATGCGCGTATCGATTTCAGTTATGAATTTCCAAATGCTCGAAATAAAAATAAGTAGGTCGGTAGTACATTGTTGAGTAATTTAGGATGTCTACTGAGTTTTCACAAGAAAACGATCAAACATCGACCGTTGTTTGTATTAGATTAAAAATTTATCAAGGATTGAATTAAAATATAATTTACCCGTAACGTAACTATAGAACTATACATATGTTATGATATATTAAATAATATATGATATTAAAAGAGATTCCAAAAATAAAAATTTAATACAAGTAAACTTATAATTCAATGTTATGCAATGGTAGCGCCATCTACTGAGAAATCAGATATAACTGGCTTACACTTTGCAATTGATTTTCACTAAAACCATGAAGAATTATTTCCAAAAAATGCTCAAAAGTTCTCTATTACCTATTTATCTAATAAAAAAGGGACGAAAATACACAGGTAAAAAAGTAGAACATATTTTGTACCTAAAAAAATTTGACCTAATTAGGCTATATCTTAATCTTAATCATTAATTCAATCACAGAGGTTTCATTTAAAACACCTTATCAAAATAAGATGCAATGTTTATAAGTAAGCAGAAAAATGGCAGCGACTTCGTTTTGTACTATTTATAGGCTACAAGACTAACATAACATCTTCAAAAAATGTTGTGAAAATGCGCGTCTAAAAACTAGTTGCGTAGTAAATTTCAAATGATGTATGTATAATCTATAAAGCAATATTGCATCGGTTAGAGTAAATATTATGATGTTTAGAACGAATACAATGCCGTGAATCAGATTGTGTACACGTAAATCCGTCCGCACTGAGTAAAACAGTACATACATATTTTGTTACGGGTTTTAAATCGTGGTACGTGCGTCTGTCACGCGGGTGGACATGCTTTTGTATTTTATCACGCCTTTATTAGTATCACTTGTAACTCATAGATAGAGTTGGTAAATAGAACTTAATTCTGGATATGTTACCCAACTATAATTTGTACGAATATATAATTTAAATATCTACGGGTAAAATTACTTATTTTAGAGCCGATCAGATGACGACGAAGCTGATAAAGATTAGCTAAAGCGTGTTTATTTCTATTTTACATAAATAATTCTGTACTTGATTAAAATTTTAAGCAAAATTAGTTTATATATAGTCTCATTTGGTCAATGAAGAGAAAAACAACAACATTTATAAACACAGTAATGTTTAATCTTTATTAGAAAATTAGATATGGATAAACTTATAATAATGTAACATCTTTTTTATAATAGGCATTTACACCAAGACACATTTATTCTAATTAAATAACATGTAATAAAATAATTAAACCTCAAATCTAAGAAAAAGAAAGCTGGCAAAGTTTCTGAGAGAATTATATTTGCACTTATAAATCTTAAAAAAGTTTATTTAAAACAAGAATTATTACGAAGATTACAAAAACGGATGTTATTATTATGCGTTAAAAAGAATACAAAACGGTCCCATGAAGTTCCAATGATGGTTACCCTATCATCGGCATAGTTGCCACTGTTTACGTTGCTGCGTGAGATCGCTCCAACAATTCGTCATCGGTCAAATGAATCTCTCAACACTTGGCAACTTTGCTTCGACATAGAGTAACATATCTCTAGACTGGGCAATATTTATTTAATACTATTTTTTTCAAAAACAAAAGATTATTACGTATTTATGATATATTACTAATCTATGAATCATGTAATAGCCAAATCAATTGTAGGATTCTAGACAATTTGACGACTTGTGTAGCCTATTGGTAGGATAAAACAGCCGTGACGCAATAAGGAGTGTCGTGGGTTCACGGTCCGGTCGGAAAACACTTTTGAATTTGTGACTTGAATTCTATCTTGGGTACAGGATGCCTATCGCCGGACGAATATAAATAAACACTAGTATGTCGAGTATTAAATGTGGTGGGAGAATCTCCTAATAATTTATAACTTCCACCTGGGTCAGGTACCACCGTTCATAGACGGAAAGGCCATGAAGGTCGTGCGTATTTTGGCTTAAATCTATGAATTTGAGAATACTCAAAATAAAAATAAATAAGACCGGCTGTAGACCGTCATTCAAAATAATAAATTTACTAAAACTAAAGTTTCCAGATTGGCAATGCGTTTCTTAAATTCTATGGTCTTTGGTGTATCGATCGGCAACAGAAAGCGCTTACCATCAGGGGAACTGGATGCTTTTTTACTTTCCTATGGTATACAAAAAATGTTTCTTAGAACTGTAGTATTCAATAATCTGTTGTACAAGTCTAAACAGTTCTATAGTGCATAATTTAAGCTAAATCTTGCTGAATTCTGTCAATCAGCGCTCGCGCATGATCTGACCAGTGTGCACAGTACTAAATTCACATGTATTTAGAACTATACTTAGCGCTTATATCCAGAATTTCCCGTCTTAATTCTCAAATCAGCTCCATAAAAATTATATATTGTCAAGTGAACTACACAAACCTTTTAATATGACAATTAGAAAATTGTTAAAATCTACTTTCAATGCTTTACTATATACTATGTTATAACTGAAGCTATTAAAACGTATTAAAGAAATTAATACGTACATACATAGAGCTGTTAATACGTTTAAATGTGTCCATATTAGTGCAGATATTTAAAACGACATCGGACAGTTCACTGTGCACATTTTCATTAATTAATACGTTTACAACATCATTCCATTTAATGGGGAATAATTTCAAATTAAAACGAATTCCGCGTATTATCGGTCAGGTGAAATTTATTTGCAATTTTGAAATATCCAAAACAGAAGTGGGAATCTTTATAATTATTAAAATAATTACAGGACGTACGAACAGTTAACGACCGCAATCATGACCAGATGCGAATTAACAGCGTTCATTATCAGCAAAAATGAGTTTATATTTATGGCAGAGCCGCCGCGGATGTCAAAAACGCGTCACACCGCTGAAACTAGACGATACTTCATTTAATAGAATTTATATAACATTTTTGAGGGCAGCTATCAATTACGTGGAGTAATTTTCGGTTAGTTTGCGACCCATCTTGATTAAAAATTGATAGGTTGAAAAACATATCTTCAATAACTTCTCTAGGGGACACGAGGGCCAGCGCAATTGCCATGCGTGACTAAGGGCACCACAGGAAGTACCACGACTTTGAATTGGGTAGCCGTTATAAAGAATTGTATAGGCATAATTGATTAATTGATATCGTGTGGCTGAGGACACCAGCGATCAATTGAGGTCTCTCACCTGTCAATATCATAGTAAAAATATAGTTATTGATTTATTTTTATTCACTATTCTCCTGTATAATCGACAAATTAGTCACAAAGCATTGAATATATCAAAAAAGCGGAACCGATGGCGGACCACATTCGCGCATCACTGGCTAAATACAAAGCCTTTACAACTAAAACTTTGTTATAAATATTCAATTATTCAGGAAATTGATGGCATCTCTTTTACATATCACGCACAAAACACACACGCATTTGAATTAACTAAAAAAACACACTATACAATTGAATATTGATAAAACATGTCATCGTCCTAATATGTCTTTAATTAATTACGTAACGTGTTTAATTAATTTTTTGAAAATAACAAGGATTTCGGTTATAATAACGTATCTAATAAGACATATCAGATAAAAAATCTAATAACTTATAACGTTTTTTTTTATATACATTAGGAAGGCAAACAAGCATACAGTTCGCTTATATTATACTAAGCAATTCATGTCGCCCATGGGCATCTCAAAGATCAGCAGATCTAGAAGACGCGTTGCCAACTCTAAGGCTATATTACATCATTTGTCATATATAGTGACGTTCTGCCACCGGCTTTATTTATTTTTATTTTGGAGTATTCGAAAATTCATAGGCTGATATCAAAACGCGCACAGCACTTCACGACTATTCCTTCTATGAACGATGGTACCTGGACGGAAATTATAATTTTTTTTAGAAGTTCGCACCACGCTTTCATAATCTAATAAACAAATGGAATATATAAATATAAAATCAAGAAATACTAAGGTTATATGCTTAAATATTAAGCTTTAATTTTACTACACAGTAATTGAAATCAAAAACAAAAGCTAGATAAAATACTGCATTAACGTCACGCAAATTAATGACAAACACCGCTAATGTCAAACACAAAGCGAATATATTCAAAATGGCGCGACAAAGCGTTCATTATATTATCTCGCCAATAAAATCGGTGATGTTCTAAATTTCCCAAATTTATTTATTTATTGCTTTTATAATACGTCCGAGTATATATCACAGGCCTGTCATACTGGCGGGCGATAATGCAAAATTTGCGGGTTCTGAATGGTATAGAGTCGCTTTTGTCTAAATTATTTTAATCATTAGATAATTATTTAATTAACAAAATTAAAAAATCGTTTTCAATGTTTAAAAATAACACAAATCTCAATAGTTAAAATTTTATCACGATGTAAGCATAAAAGCTTTTTACCACATTACAACCTATTACCGGTGGTTCAAATACCAAATAATATTAAAGATTGTTACACATGTTTAATAATCAAAAATTGCCAGATTAATAACGCCTTATATAAATTATACAACAATATATAAACATATTTAAACAGACCGGGATTCTTATATTATCTCATAGGTTTAACGTAAGGAATAATACTAACGATGTCTCCGCGGTCGGGTCTGTGCCATGTCCGCCGGCAGCATCGAAGTGTGCTAGTAACGAGAGGCGTCACAATAATTCTCCTGCATGACAATGCTATGCCCGTTTGATTCATCCCGCTTACAAATGAGGTTATCATTCGCAGCAATGTCGACTTGTTATAATGAATTTCGTTATTGTCACGCGGCCGTTCTGTGGCTATTCTGTGTTTGTGAAATAAATTGCTGTATTTTATTAATCAATGATAAACATTGGGTTATATACATAACAATATTAGGTGTATCTTTAGAGCTTTTTGGGGACGGACAGGGCTTTTTTGACTGCATATTTTTTAATAGCAGCGTTTTGTACTGTACAGGACCGAAATTTTTAAATTGCTTCCGTGGAAACGGCTGTTCTAAAATCACTATGCATACTACATACTTCTATTTATTATGGATGTTAAAATTATACAAAAAATAAATTATAATAAACTTATAATTAACAAGTATTTAAATCAATTATACCCTATAGCTGGCGTTCACATGTTTCGTATTGTTCATAGACCTTTTACTTAAACCGAACGTTTCCTAGTCCCAAGAATTCCATTACAACATCAAATAAACTATGTCCTCACAATAAATTCATGCCTCCATAAATCTCCGCACATGCTAAACTTAGATAGACACATCGGTACATCAGGACAAGTCAGCAGTGCCCTTATCACGCTGTTATTTACGATCTGGCGTGAGTTATGGCCAATTTACAGCCAGTCATTAAGGCTTTAATGGCCTCAAGGTGTCCGGGTGAAAAGTTGGATAACTTGGACGGCGTCAGCGTTTTCAATGATGTACTGTTCTTGCGAAGATCGGGGAAATGATATTTGTACCTCATCGATGCGGTTTGGAGTATACCTTTACTCTTACCAAGACAGTATATGTTGTCTTTTAGTATTACATGCCTTCGACTCCTTCATGATAGACGACAAGACTTACTCAAAGATGTCTCACTCAGTTACACGAAATAAATTAACGGATGGTGTGTCGCCTATATGAATTTCATTTTGACTATCCAAATATTTTTTATATTATTCCTATACGTATAAGGTTTATATTCAACCAGGCGATCGAATCATATATTTATAAAAAATACAAATGCATTTATGTATATAACCTTTTATGTACTCACAACTAAGTACCTCATATGATTCAAAATTATGTGATTTATAAAATTTACTTTGCAATAGCTCCAAATTGTATATGTTTAAACAGATATTCGCTGCGAATAATTCATTCGAATATCCGGTATTTCCTAACAATATTCCTACTCATTGCTTTAGGTATACATTGTATTAAATCTTAACTCAAGTACATATATAGGTACTTGAGTATATATGAAATATATATTTCTCAGTAGTCTGCTATTTATTATTAAGGTTATTTTGTATTAATGCTGAATAAACAATAATTCGCTTTCACCTCCGTGATATCTTACAGCGAAATAAAAACAAACAATTATCAATGGGGGTGGTAAATTACTAATTATCTTACCGGTTCCAGCCACGCTATTATCTTGGCTCGCAGTAACTCCTGCTAACTGTTATTGCCATCATTCCGGCTTGATTTAGACAAGACGTTACGACAGAGTCGCGTCACTTTTACCAGAATTTCTAAGACAGACTTACTAAAGTTTTAGACAGTCGTGCCATCTAATATCTGATTTCTATATGTAACTCACTGGTCTTATAAAAAAAGTAATTATCCATACATTATTTATTACTATATAACCTTATGCATGTATGTCCTTTAGTTAATTTAGTTTATTTAATACAAATATGACTAATTGTAGCGTAGTAATGTTTTGGGAATTGGGATGTTATTTATTTCATCTCAGGGTATTGGCAATGTTTGCTAATTATTTTTATTCTGTATGTCGTTTTGGTTAGATAAATAATTTTAATGAAATTTAGATCATTCAAAATAACAAATCAAAAATAATGAAAAAATCTCATTCGTTGTTACGTTAAAAGCCCTCTGAGATAGTCCTCTGATAAATTTTCTTTTGCTGGTCTATGGTTCTCTAAGTTACTGAAGTTTTTTAATGTAAATTTTAATATTTTTTAATTTATAAAATATTTTCTAATATATGGTTTTGTAATATTTCTTTATTATAATTCAAATATGTGCTTTTCTGATGATTTTACAATCATTAATTAACTTGTAGACAGTAAGTCTACAAGTTAATAATTCTATAGAGCGCTACAAGGATTTGCTATATCCAGGCAGATAAGTGAGTTCATTATTCTGGAATGACCAGACACCTTCGTTGTTATCTTCTAGAACGAGCATAATCTTTATTGTTTTATCTATTCGACTTCGCGAAACTAATGAAAATTCAAAAAATGTGAAGCTGACTGTACATTATCAATTAACCATTAAATATCTTTATAGATTTTAGTTATAACTCAAGAAAATCTGTTTTGTGATTACAAAAATATCGGAGTTAGTACTTACATTTAGGTTTATAAGTAAAATGGCATTTTGTATTTACTAATTTAACTTGAAAAGACGTAGACATTTGGCGGACGCCTTCGTTTGATACAACCACTGTGTAACAATAAGTTGACGATTTATTTATTAAACTAAATTTCGCTTCACAATTCTTGCAAATTCTCTTCTAAGAGAATCGAAGAGGGAGGTGCCTTCCCAGGATTACCCGAGCGGGGAGAGACATTTAGTCTTGACATTTGGAGTATTTATACGCATAATAATAATTCCTCAACGCGTCGTCGGGCCACCGCCGCCGTTAAGAGTTATAGCGGGGGAGATGCCTTGAAGGTGACGGCGTTATAATAGCATGGACATTCCTACAAAATTAAAAAATCACCTGCATACGTTTGAGTATTAATACAGAGTAAGACATACTCAAAAATGCATTAAAATTCTTTCATAATCGTTGATAAATATATTATTTTCTACAATTTTTAAATACAGTTGTTATTCAAACACATGCATGCAATAAATAAAAATGACAATCTTCGATCATCCAATATGTAATTATGGAGATTACAATGACTTGCAAAATGTGTTTCTGCTTACTGTCGCGTCTTCTATTTTCCGTATGAGAATTTTATGTTTTTCATTTAAAACTATACATATTTACCATCATACTTAATCAAGATTTACA
The DNA here is from genome assembly GCA_025727935.1 of Hebomoia glaucippe. Taxonomy (NCBI): domain Eukaryota; kingdom Metazoa; phylum Arthropoda; class Insecta; order Lepidoptera; family Pieridae; genus Hebomoia; species Hebomoia glaucippe. The sequence continues at coordinate 4,298,802 of JAOSYY010000007.1, forward strand.
TAACAATAATATTTTATATTAAACTATATATACTAATAATTTTTATAGGGGCAGTTATAGTAGATTAAAATTAATTTCCAAGATATAATTATACTGTATAATTTACAATTAAATTGAAACCTTTGAACAATATCAGCTATTTAAAGTTTGTTTATTTAACATAATTTTAGGCTTATCCACAGCAGCTGTCACCAACCGTCCATCGCTTCAAGATTAAGGCATTAAGCGTTACAAGCGTTGCGTCGCTAACCGTCTTCAATACTGTTATACCTGAGATTACCTTCGATCTTACCCCCAACTCCCCTCAAACACCCCATTCATTCCACAGATAACCTTATTTTAAAAAAAATTAAAGCAATTTCTCGCACTAATTATGATATATTTTTTTCTGTTATGTGTATTTTAGGGACTAATCAGAATATAAGTAAAATTTAAATAGTGGAAAAGTGGGTAAATGTCCATCAAAGATAAGAATACGTTTTTCATTAATGATATTAAGAAGCCATACTAAAAAAAGTAAAATTAAATAAGGATATCATATGTCTCGTAATTTGGAGTCAGCGAAGGGTTTTTAAGGACGCAGTAGCGGTGAAGTGCAGTAAAAGGTGTTTTATCATCAGGCTATGAAAAACCTTGTGCTTGGAAAGAAAATAAATAAATTAATGGTGTATTATTAACGATAGCATGTGACAGGTATCGCCTACCAACCTGAGAACTTCATGCAGCTGTCAAAAAAACACGATTTAAAGAAGAAGAAATATAACTTACATATTTAAGTACTAAAAATATAAATCAGATGCAAGTTATAATAGAAAATTCTTTACTCATGTTGGTTTTCCGGAAAACCTCATCACGATTTTCCATTAAAACATATGATTTTTTGAATTCAATAAAAGAAGCTGATAAAATAGAGTATTATTCCTCTCTTGCAAAAGATATCCGAGCGCGTCACATCGTGTATAATAGAGCCGCAGGATGTATGGGCCGCGATAAAAACGTATCCATCCCGATATGCCTGCACTAAATCACCACTTAATAGTCGAGAAGGCCGTAAATATGTCAGCGCGAGCCAATATCTTCGGATACACCGCCCGCCCTGCACTCCGTCAAGATTTGCTTTTTTAGACAATTACATTACCTCGCTTTAGAGTCTTCTTTAATCGAAATGTAAATAGGCATTGTTTGGCTTCAGTCTATGTAATTTTAGGCATGAATATATAATAATAAATAGATTAATAAAGAAAACTCAAATAATAAATATAGAATTAAGTAAATTCAGTCAATATTTTTAATCATTTACATTTATAAACGCAGTAATATAATAATAAGTAATATTAGATGCATGAATCTCGTTTGGTACAAACGAACTTTTGAAGACAAAAGAATCTTTAGCAAAATAAAAATCTAATTTCTTTAAATAAAATTAACGCAAACTTTATTACCTCTGTAAAGTGCGCCTACAGATGCACGAAACTAATTAAATTCAAATTAATCGTAAAAAAACCGGCGTCACGTCAAATTGAGCGCGAAATTTCAAGAAGAAAAACAATGGGGCAGCGACGATAACGGACCGCGACTTAAATTAAATCGGAGTCGTTTCGACGAACCCTTTTATGAAAACATACGGGTTTATATTTGGAACACGAAGCGCGAATACACAAGCTTAAAGTATAATATGAACAAAATATAAGTTGATTATTATATTAAATGAATCAAGGCATTTACATAAGGTTGCAAATATTATAATCATTTACTTCCACCGTACTTTTTATTTAAGAAAAGAAGTTATAAAGTTTTTGTATAGATAAAAACATCATCAATAATACTCCTAAATTACTTAATATCGTTATTAACGACAGTAAAATTAATATAATCTATTCCAAGTACACGTACCTTTCTATCACTCGTATTTTTTCACAGAGGTTAACTCTAAACTCCAGGCAAGGTATGAATATTTACGAAAGCATTAATTATTTTTTAACTTTCAACGGTTTTAAGAGGATTTTCTTAGCCCGGGAAGTACTGAATGACTGTGATTATTTTTAGTTAGCAAACTTTTCCGGCCGTCGATATATTTTATATAAATTTTCCAACAACACATTTTTATTGACTTCCTTATTCACTTTTATAAGAAGTATAAATAAGTTTTATTTTAATTATTCTAAATTACAAATTACTATTAATTTTCTAACTACGGGAAAGCTATCTTTATATTATAAAGACAAACCTACGTATATGCCTAAATTTACTATAGTATAAATATCATAATCTTTTCATTATCTACAGATTACTCATAGCCTAGATATGCATTAAATAAATATCTAAATTAGTACCCGCAGTACCTGAAACTGCCTAATTTTTTTAAGTACCTATGTTAGATTTCTACAATAAGATGTACCTAAACAAGTGATCAGCATAAGAATCATCATTAAGTTTTAAGTGGAAACTGTCGAATTTCATGGCATAGTTTAAAATAATAAAGCCTACAGACATCACAAAGACTCAAAAAGACTTACGATTTCATACTCGAGTAAGTATTGTCACTTCAGGAATAACTTTTAACTGCAAAGCCTAAAACGATTTCCTTGTTTCATAACTTTATTACATCACCTTAAGATTCGTAACCGCGTAGCGCCGTAGCACCGCAGCAGCGTAGCAACTACGGAACAGATATTAATAAAATGTAATTCGCCCAGTTTATAAACCGAGAACAGGACAAATTAGTAATAAACAGGGGCGAGTAATGCGCGGAGTTTGATAGTACATTCAAATCTAGTGTACACATTAAGTGTAATGGCGGCGGTCTGCGCCTTCTAGATGACGCCGAAAGAATAGTGTAGACACTCACTTGACCTAGAAAATAATTTTGTGTCAATTTTAAACTGCATAGAAGGGAAAGACATTTATTTATTTATTTATTTCTTCTTATTTTATAAGTGAAATAGTACTTTAATTCTCCTAGGCTTTATACTTAAAAACGTCATTTGTACGATTCGATGACTGTTACGCGTATAATTTTTAAAACAATTTCAATTACCTCCAGCCTTATTACAAGATAGTAGCATATTTCGAAAAATATTTTTTGTATATTGTGTTGTTACTTTATTAAAATTTGAAACATATTTTACAAAATTCAAATAATAACTTTTGTTTTTAACTAGGCACTTTTAAGATTTCAGAGAATATTTTCACTTATTGATTCTTTCCTGTTTTACTTTGCTTGATAGATTATTAGTTTTATGGAATCGTTGATACAAAACTTTTAATTGGAACTTAAGTATAGCAGAAATAATACCACAGAAAAGATAAATTAAAAGAAAGCTACGAAGAAATATTAAAATCTGCCAAGGTCTCATCCACGAGTCGCTAGCACCAGTCCCGTGCAGCGGTACACCAACAAATTCTCGGCTCATTTGTTTTTTATTCATCCAGCAGCGTAATCGAAAGTATAAATCGACCTTAACTACGCGCGCAGGCCTCAGATAGCCACCGTTAACTCGTAATAAGAGAATAAACTTTACTTATAACCGCGCTACATCAAACTTTCTGCTGCGCTTGTTATGAAACAAAGGTTTTATTAGAACATGCTATATTATTCTGATATCTCTAAATAATATAAGAGATTGTCTGCTTGTGAAAATATTTTTGATATTATTTTTACAGTTTTTTACTTTTCAGTACGTTTAGAATGAATGAAAAAATTATTAATATGGCTAAATCTAATAAGATTTTTTTTATGTTAGTACTATGTATGTATACAGACTTTCACGAGATCTATTTCTTAACTTCTGATTCTGCGCATAAGATTTCCTCTTTGTTAATGTAACGAAAGATACATCTAGTAAACATAATTGCGTGTTTATAGATCCCTTGTGACGATGATATGTTTTTCTTTTCTTTTTTTAACTTTTCACTTTTGTTTCATACTATAAGTTATTCTTTTTTTAAGTCCCCAAGTAATTGTTTCACGCGAATACATTTAACATTATTTTATGCTAATAATATATCGTGGAATTTTCAGGAGCAAATGTATAAATACTTTATATCCGGTGTTATTTGAGTATTTGTAAACAATATATCATTACTCAAGCCAATGGTGATACGGGTTGTCCGTCACTGCTATATCGTAAACTAGGCTTTCGCGGATTTGTGCAAGATCTGATTATCTATTTACGACCGTGTTTGTCCCAAGTTTAAATCTTAAGGAAATAAAGAAAAATCTTATACAGTTAAATAAAAAATATGATACATATTTGCCTTTCAAAAAATATTTACAACAAAAATTTTATAGTTGAAAATAATAGTTAATGAAGTAAACATCTACTTTAGTATCTGACTTCAGACTCACGTCAATTATAAGCAAATTATAGTATTGATTACCAAATTATTAAACATGCGAAGTCTTATTCCATATGGAAATTAAAATTAGGTAAATGATTTATATAAGGCAATATTTGATTTATAATAGAAACTGTCTAGTAAACTACAACAATAAATCAAAAAATATTAGAGCATACTGAAAAACCATCTGGATTACATTAGTTTTCAAAACAAAAAAAAAACAAATTTACAGACACACAAACACATACGTCCGACTTTTTTAAGTTAAATATGTAATGAAATATTGTTAGTATTGTAATTTTTATAGTAAAGTAAGGAAAAGTTATATTTATATATTTATTTAAGAATTATGTTAATATCATAAACATAAAATGAAAATAAATATACGCGGTATATTGTTACGCTGAATGAGTCGTTAAGTTTAGCTAATTACACCGAATGGACAGACAAATCCGTTAAACATTGTTATTTATGTGTTTTAGCGAAATTAGGATTAAATTAACGTATATACACAATATTATATTCAAAATTGATGTTATATAATGTACAACTGATGTCTTATTTTAAGTAACAGATTACCGTAGACTGGTATATACATAATGAGTACTTTACAATACAATAATTTAAAATCTATGCGACTGTGTAAAAAAAACGAGTTATAATGTGAAAATAGTGTAAAGATAAAAATAAATAAATAAACTTATCACCTTTGCATGTTGTTCTCATATTATCAAAAAGAATAACAAGTAAGAAAGTTAGACAGGAATATGAAAATTAAAATAATACTCGAAATAAATGCATTTAAAACCGGAAATAATTTTATACGAAAATAACCGAAACGCATCCATATTTATGTAAAACATTATAAAGCTACAATGTTACGAGTGCATGTAATTATCGTAAAACGTCAGATGTTTATGTATTTTTAATTCCGTCGTATATCGCCTCTCGTGGCGGGAAAACGGTTGCCATACAATATGGCGTCGATTCGGAAATCGCTTGACAATAAACTTTCGTTAATGTGATGGCTTCACTATTCGATATTGTTGTATTTTGACGCGACGATTCGTTGTAAAAAAATAAAATGCTTTTTTAAATTTATAAGCAAAATAAAACACGATGTATGGTACAACGCTCTTAATTCTATAACGAAAGATGCTAATATATTTCAATAAATTAATTTTTACCTTCAAGTAACGTACAATTTAATACATGGAAAGATATCAAAGTGGAACAGCAAAAATATAGTAATCATGACAGCAAATATGGGAATCGAATTAAAAAAATAAAAAATTCTTGGTGTGTTGATTAATTTAAGGGTTGTAGTTACGCTCTTTGGTTATTCGATATACGATTTTTTGTTGTAAATATATTAAGTTTACATTAAATTTTTATAAGTATTATGAAGTAAAAATTAATATTTTAATTGAATCTATACGAGTACTCTTTCCCGTAGAGAAGACTATCACCTACCATCCTGATAATTTGTGTTTCCTTCACTCCTACTTATATCTTCACTCTTCCTTGATCATTTGACGCCTTAACTTGACCTTTCCTTGAGATATCATCAATATGATCGCGGAATATCTTGCTCATCCATTATGCGCATATCAATAAATTACCACGTTAAAAAAATGAGTATTTCAAGCGAATACTAATATACTAATATAGTAATATACTAATATACTTTTTTATAGGATTGAAAGGCAAACGAGCATACAATTCACTTATAAGTAAGATATAGTAAGCGATTCCTGTCACCCATGGATACCTCTGAGACCAGGAGATCTAAGAGACTTGTTGCCGATCTTAAGTCCTTAGCCATATTACATCATTTGTCGTATTTTAAGGGCGTTCTGCTGCCGGCTTTATTTTATTCGAGTCTTCAAAATGTATTGTACTTGACAGATTACATTTTTAAATCGGTTCGCAGAAAAAACAATATAAAATTTTATGTATGACGTAGCAGGTAAAAAACTTACGAAGAGTTAATTAAACAATCTCCATTCACGTTCATTCTAATTACCGATAATTACCGTTACTGCGATTGGATGCAATTTTAATTCGGCAATTGCGCAGTACGGACAGTAAGCGCTATGGGCAACGACCGTAACCGATGGCTTTTTGATCATCACATTAATATTCAACTGTTATTCTACTCTTTTATATATTTCCTAATGCATTTTGATGATGCGAAAGGGAAACATTTACAAAGAGTTACATGGAAATTTATTTCGTCACATAGACTAAGAAAGTGCATAGAAAGATAAGTGCCTTAGCAATAATCGTAGATTTATTATTCTCTTGATTTCTAGTTCCCTCAATATTACTTATATAAAGAAAAAATAGAATCTCCACGGAGTTGATATTACATAATAATAATTAAAAAAAAATCATTAATGATGAGGTGACTTGATAAATATGGTGCCTTTTATTGGAGTCTTTTTATATAATATAATTTATAGAATTTATGATTATCTCTAATCTGTTGATAATGCATGTGTGTGTCTAAGCTTTGTGGGAATGAGTGAGTAAACCCACAGGTTGTCGAACACACAAAACTACGTATCGCAAACATCGGTCGGTCCGATTGCGGAGGGATATCGGCGCAATAAACTCCGCTGCAATACGGACGCTTGTCCACACGCGCCCGCGTCCGTAACGAACGAACGTGTGGTTACCATGCACCATACGGAATTATGTAGAGCTGTTAATGTTATGTTAATAATTTTTTTTTTCAATTATTTAGTTCGATTTGCTTTTAATATTAGTCATAATTTAACTTGTGGACCATTCTTGTTAATAATTCTATTCATATACTGTTCTAGTATTATCACATCATTGATAAATGTTTTATATGGAACTCATGATACTTTTATAAATATTTAGTTTTTCGCAACTTCACTCAAAGTTTAGGCTTTCAATAAAGTTGTATCAACTCTAAGGAATTACTCCACAAACTAGCCAATTAAAACAAGGCAAGTCGACGTCGGCCATCTTAAATCTGTGAGCGTGTATTGGCAATATCTGGGCGTACCTATTACTGTGCGTGCTCACGTTGTTCGTCGTGGATTTAACACCGGCTACCAGCCTTAAACACGGCTAATATTCTCTCTGACAATACAGTGCCGATACATTTTTATTGCATTGAAGGAATATTTGACTATATATAGTAAAGCGCCCCTTAATAGTTAATTAATCAGCAAAAGATTGTTAAGACCAAAATCCTCTCTCTACGATTATTCTTTATATGTTTCACAGAGTTTTAACATGAATCCTTGAAAACATCATAAACTTTTCGCAACATGGCTTTTTCTTAAAATATATAAGTATGTAAAGACAACATGTTGTTTGACTGAGCCATCAGATACCATCAAATACATGCTCGTTAATTCACGTCTGTCATACAGTAAAAAAATCTATTAACAAAGCTCAATTTTATGAGCTGAAACAATTGACGACTTATGATATATTTTATAGTATTAATTTAATGAGAACTAAAAAGAATATTATCAATAGATGGTTTAAAATAAAAAATAACTATAATTACGCAACTACCGCGTTTATAAAATAGGGACATTAAATTAGAATTTGCACATGCGATGATTATTTATTATAGCAGTCAATAATGTTGGATGGTAATGACTGCACTAAATATGATTTAGTGATAGTGATGTATGGACTAGCCATAATACGCTGATTCACGATCGGACCCGATGAATTTTAATGCCAGCTGCTTAATAAATAAATTATTAAAGAGCACAATATTGCTAAAGAACATATCAATAACCTTTATAGTCTTTTTTTTTCGTATCAAAAATTATATTCCAAATATTTGAAATAACGAATTTATAGGAAAGCGCATTATTGAAGAATTAATGATATCTCGTGGTTACAGTATCAATTACAACTTTATGTGCGATTATGTATGTCTATTAAAATAATCTACAGGTAGTTTCTAAATTCCACATCATACCAAATCCAAAATATAAATAATTATATTAAAATTAATTTCGATACGACAATTAGATGTCTATTAAAGTTCCTTTTAAGATTTTGGTAACATTGCTTGTCAGTTACAAGTGAAGTTAAAAATGTAATTAAATTGCTTTTGTTTTGCATTACAAAAGTAGTATACTTAGTTACTTAGGTATTGTATTCTGTTAGTAAACGTATTAATTAAAGTTCTATCAAATTGTCTTTTAAAACCATAAATCACATACGTTTATACTAAGTTCTGTTTAAATCTTAGTTTAAAAATAGGTGTCATGTTCCTGCACTATTATTTGGAAAAAGAACAACAAATTAATGCGGTGCTCCTTACTAAAGTACATAAAGCTAACTTAGCCTGACAGGATTTATATAATATTATATAAGCCTTTGTTGATCTGTAGATAGAAATCCAAGGAGCAAGAAACTATTACAAATAATTATAATTCACAATGAGAGTAGCCTGCAAAAGCCTGATATAATTCAACACGGCACTTGCGCGATCAGATAAATAACGAAATAATTCCACATTGTTTCACATTATCGCGAATCTAACCCATAAAACTAGAGTCTGATCAAAAACTGGCGTTCAGAGAGGCATAAATCACATCTTAACAACGCATCGCTGATTATAACCAGTTATAACGGTGTGTACAGAGTAATGAAACCAGTAGCACAACTACAAAAACATCTGAAGTAAAACAACAGAGCCCGCGAAAAAATATTGTCGAAACTATCGGGGAACTAAATATATTCCAAGAATTTTTCCAAAAGTCCTATTCCAAGCATCTAAATCTTTAATAGTTTCTCAACTTTATAATTAATTACTGTTAGTTATTGAAAACAAAAAACCAATTATCCTTTCCTAAATAAATTGATAGTTTTTTAGAATAAAATATGCGTTTTAGGTGTGTCGCAAATGATTATAATAATCTGTATCATGGATGTATTATAGTAGAGGGTAATGAGAGCCGCGAATGCGCTGTTTTGATTTAATGTTGGGGAATAATGGCAATCAATATGTGATTCGGTATCAGTAAACGGGAATGGGCCGTAAAATTGTTGTGGAATCAGTAATTTACATTTTAAAGGGTAGGAGACTCGACTGCCATATAGTCTTCTTTCCATTTTCCTACATTTCGTAAGAATCACTCAAATCTTACAAACTTAATTATTACTATATAACATTTTATTGTTTGACTCTAAATGTAATAAATATTTAGATCACAAATAAACTTAGATACGTGACGTCTTGATAGGCGCTCATATAGACTACAGAGAAGAAGAAATTTTTTGAGTTTAACTAGTTTTTTGAAGCTTTTAAGAAAATACACGTAGATCTTTTACACATAAAAATTAAAAGTAATTTATAAGAAACATCTCAAAAATACTTAAGCATATAACGAATTCTAAAATTCTCAATCGAAAGAAATACACGTAGTTAGAGCTGAAACATTTTTGTAAGTAAAATTTCGTGTCCTACATCTATGAGTTGTCAGTCAGGTATCACGCCAGTACGCACGAATCTATTTATTTGCATCGTATTAACGTAGTATTTGTATTTTGATATTAAAAGATTTAGAAAATTTTCGTACATAGATTTTAGCAACATTTCATCTGAATCTAGCTCTTAAAACGGGGCCAACAATCCGTAACACAATAAACCAATAAAACAAGAATATAAATAAAAATAACTGCGCCGTTGTAAATAAGGAGTTCCAGAGGCGAGTATATCAGGCTCAGGGTGACACGTCAGCATTGAGTTATGGCGTCACACAACATAAAATATACAACAAAAACTGTTGTTCTTCCAACAGTTTTGCCCCATATTAAGAATGAGCGTAAACAGAACGCGGATTTGGAATAAGATCGATTTCAGGAATGGAGTCGCTATGTTTTTAATACAATTCTAGTTTCATCATTTACATCACAATTCGAATGATAATATATTGTCGTCTCGGTGTAGTAGTAGCATCAAGACTTGGAACAAACAAACTTTTTGGTATTATTTCAATTTTAATCTACTTATATCCATTTTTAACGTTTTACTATTGTCCGATTTCAACAATTTCCTATAGTTTATTCGTAGACCTCAGTTTGAATATCGAAATCAGTTTAGGTAAAGAAAACAATGTCAGATACATTGCTTTTGTGACCAAATTTTACTTATTTAAAAAGTTCTGTAGCAAATTCGATTTATATTAATATGAAAAATAAATGAGTTACATTATATTTTAAAGACAAGAATATTAGGCTGTCAACATACGGAACTGAGGAAAAGTAGTATTAACACCCACTCCATGTATTTCTTTAACCACTGTCGTCCTCCAATTCAAGCGGGTCCGTGCAGTAATTCGTTATTTTTATTGTTTTTTGTTATTATCATGCCGTCCCCCGGATTACGGCAGTGCTGTACATGATACATGACGGCACTGGATGCGTTTAATTGCCACGTTTTACATAAATAATAAGATTAAGGTGAATAGTGGATTATGAAGACTATAATTTACTTTATATTAGTTACTTTTATTTGTTATATGATTTAGATGACTCCATGTAGTTCTTTTTTCTATTGAATAATAGGAATTTTATATATTTTTGTACGATAAGTTTCTTATGAAAAGGCTTTAAAAGCATGAAATAGATAAAAAGAGTGAATATTTTACATAAATACTAAATTCAAACCTTTCTGGTTCATATTGTTCATAATAAATATAGCTTTAAATGTAGTACAGAAAAAGATTGAAATAAAGTTTAGATGTATAAAACCTATAATCCAGCTAAGTGAGGTTTTAAACAAAAGTTCAGGCTTTTGCATCGCTTCTAATGAAATACATAAAACAACTAAATGAAATATCAAAACAAACGTGTGTGGCAATATTTGCAAAAAGTTTAATTTGTAAATTAGCAACGCTGACGTGCAAGTGCCCTTTGTAACCTACTAATTAATGTGATACCACTGGTTTTCAAAGCATGTAATGTTTTAGCTTTGAAAATTTAAACAATTTACATACTTGTATATTTTATAATCAACGAAATATGAAATTTGCTTGAGTTGACTGCACTTCCTACCCTTCAAGATTACGACACATATTCTAAACAGTTGTCTATATTATTTTTTACTTTTATGTGATCTTCAACATACACCAAATAATTACTTTTTATCTGATTAGGCAGTGATCCAAAGAATGCTTAAAAAATAAGTGAAACATATATCACCATAATATCCAATCAAAATTAGTAACAGTATTTTAATTGCATTTTAATATATAGGTACTTATCAAAGAAAAATGGTTTACAATCCTTTTGGATTTTATCCATGAAATTAATACAAGCATTACGAGTCTCTAGGAAAAATAAAATATACTTTAAATCTCACACTTAGGGTATAAAATAGAGTTTCTTAAAAGGAAATCACAGTTATCCGGGATTAGCCTAAATATACAGATAGACGGGAAAAAACGTAAAAACACTTTTTGTGTCTTTCGCTCTTTTTTAATCACCCACAATCGTTTTTGCATGAATATATTGATTAATTTTAAATTTAAGAATAACTTTAGACCTACACAAAAGAACCTAGTTGTATATTTGTACGTTCGGGCGTGAACCACTACGCCGTCACAATGAATACTTAGTTTTAATTATTTCTGATATGATAAAACAAACAGCGTCATTTAAAAGCGGATGTTGGCTGCTAATTGAATCAGTATTTCACAAGCAAATGTTACAGTAAATTCATACAATCTAGACGCGTGTTGATGTAAATGTATTCCGTTTAATATTGTATACTAGCTTCTGCCAGCGGCTTCGTTTGCGTTCCTTTCTATTTTTACACCTTGGGTTACATTATTGGACTTTTAGTAAATAACCCTATTTTTTTGAAAATACAATATAGCCTATAGCCTTCATCGATAATATATATACGTACTATCTAACAATAAAATGTTTTTTTCAAATCGTACTTGGGGTTTCAGAGTTTAGAGCGTTCAAACAAACAAACTCTTGAGCTTTATAATATTAGTATAGATGTACACTAGCGACCCGTCGCCGCTTACTGCGGATGCAAAGTAGTAAGAAAAATAGTCATTAAAATTTTAATTAAACACCGACGAGAAATCGTCGTCCTAACAAACGTTCATAAATGATAAGGTTATAATGAAGTCAATAGCCATCACTTCAGCTTTCAAATGATACACACCACATTAATAATGGCCTATTTGTCTAGGAGTAACGATGTCACAGACAGGCACGTCGAACCTATAACAGTGCTTTTTTGCATGTGGAATTACTAAAATAGATAAATTCACGTTACGTCAGTAGTTAAACATGCTTTAAATAATATTGACAAAAAAATAAGTATTGTCGAAAGCAAATTCAAAAATACACATTGTGGCATTATTTTTAAAACATTACAATAGAAGAAATAAGTGGAAAAATAAAAATATAATTTGAAATCTAATACATTGTCATTCAATATATAATTCAAATATACATGATGTGTGTGTTCTTAAGATATTAGATATA
>JAOSYY010000007.1:4311756-4330121 GCA_025727935.1 Hebomoia glaucippe
TATTTGTATCAAACAATTAAGTTACTCTTTAACTAATTCAATACAATAAACCTAATAAGAACATTCTAATTACTTTGTTTTTAATAACACATACCATCCGCAAAAAATATAATTTGTACCGGTAAACAATGTAATAAACATCTTTTCACTCTACAGCAAACAAAAGAGAGAGACGACAAATATTGTCGATAAATATAGTATTCACTATTTTCTACCTTCTTCAGTATGATTTGAGACTCTGTATGCGTTGTACGATACAATGAATTCAATAGTCGATATCGATAAAATCCTTTCCGAAAACGAACAGTGGAAGAAGTTGGAAGAAGAATGGGGTATACCTATTGACCTGGAAGTAGAAACTGAAGAAGAACAGCCACAGTTAAGACCCGTGTTCAGCTGCGTTGACCTCAAAACAACCTTCGATTCTTCGTCTCTTTTCAAGAAAGTTCGCCGCAACCTTGGACGACAGTTATCCAAAAAATCTACTTCATCCGCCCTGGAGTATCAGGATTTCATCAGCAACCTCCGACATGATCCATCTAAAGAATCTTCTCAGAACTTCTATGTCAACCAACCAATAATATCAGCATTGTCTCTTGAGGCAATATGTAAGAAAATTGACGATGTATTTAAATCAATAGACAAATTGTCAACGGGTAGTTTAAAGAAGAAGAATCTTCCAGAAATCGTGCAGTGCAGCATATCAGCTTCAGATTTATCATTCGACGATACCACACACAATAGTTATAATAGCGAAATTGACAGACATATGGAAGAGGCTTTTCAAGAACTGAGCACGACTGTGAAAAGTACGGAAATTGATCAGACTACGCTAGATTCTGTGACGACTCTTGTGAGGAAATTCAGTAATATCCTAGAGCATCCGACCATGAAGTGCAGTTCACGAAGACAACGGCAGTGTTCTGAAAAATTTAAGGATTTAGCTGATTTTTGGAGAAGTCGTGCTTTTCATAAACAATAAATTTGTAGGTCACAAATATGGTAATTTTCATGTGTATTAAGGTCACACACACACCTTTGTTGAAATAATGCCTGAAGGTAAAAAACAAGCGACAAAAATGCAGGTATTTAAATTTAATTGTAATAACATTCATCACTTTATATATCTTAATTTAAAAATATGGAATACAACATATGAGGTAAAAAAATTAAATTTTATATTACAAACGACACTAGAAATTTTCGTAAGATTAATTTTGTACTAAAAAGATAATTTGTAAAAATTTTCATGTTTTCGAACATTATTTAGCGCACCTATATGACATGAATTAATCATAGTATGTAACAGACAAGTAGTTGCTACATCTAATTTAAGTTAATTTTGTGGTAGGTAGTGGACCTATTTTGTTATTTTAAAAAGGCTGTTATTATTTTTATGTGTAAAATATTCTATCTGTATTTGTTGACACTACAAGTATATTATACTTGTATAGTGTATTTTATATTATTTGTATTTTGTCAAATTTCAATTCTGCCTATTTCAATAGAATTTTAAGACAATATATATCTATGAAAATTTAAGTATATTAATTTCATGGTCATATTATATAAAATATTTCATTAAATAAGTTTTGAAATAATTTTAAATTGCATTTAATTTTCTAAATTGATTAATCAGTGAATAATATAATATTTATTTTAATAAAAATTTGTTGTACACAAGAAATGCTGGCTAAATAAATGAAATAAAATTCAAAACTGGAGTTTGAATAAGGGAAAATAAAATCTTTATTTTTTACAATCTGGTCATTGTTATATTTGTTTAATGTCTTGAACAGAGTGAATAGTATATAATGATGCCTAAAAGAATGAATATGAATTTGAAAACAGACACTTCACTTTTTGAAACAATACATAAATTTATAGTATGTATAAAACTGTTCTAGCAAGGTATATTCGAAATTGAAACTTAAGGTTAGAAAATTTGTTCTAAATATACTTATTTTTATATAGTAAATAACTAGATCAGATAACGTAAGAGAGCCAGCTATTACTTAATTACCTGAACAACAACAAATAGAAATTCATGGTTCATTAGCGACAGGAGCATGGCTCCGCTCCGCAGTTCGTCCATGGTCCAAGTTGGACGCTAAATCACTGCTGGTGCCTGTGGACCTCTGCTTGGAATCTACAGATCCCTTTACCAATTAAGGTCGCTACGTTTTTTCTCTTCTATGTTTATGTGGCTCGTTGGGTGACTCATTATCGTCAATTATAAATTGTTATCTGGTTTATAATAATATATTTAATAATAGCGTCTTCTTGTTTAAAATTCAGTAATTTTAATTAATTAGGTGTCACTGTACTCCATTGGAGATGCATTTCACATGTAGCAAAGATGTAGTAAATAAGGTAATAGTAAGTAATGTAATCTCTTACCATCACGTTAACTGTCTGCCCCTTTCGTTATTTTTCAAACTAAGGTGTGTTTTCTTTAAACACTGTGCGTTTATATTAGTTAGTTAAGTAATTGATTATGACGGTTACTCCTGATGAACATTTTTATATATCGAATAACCAGTGTTGCATACGTAATAATACGAATTTCAGAAAAAGGTTCAATACTCTTTCATTGATTTCAGAAATAATTAAATAATTTATATAATATATCATATTAAAAAAATTGAGATCCACTCATCAAATCGAAAATTCATCTTTTATCGAAATCGGTTGTGTTTTTTTAATATTAAGATATAAAATAGTGTTTTTACAATTACATCGTTTTATAAACATGGTTGTCTACAATATCGAATCGTGTGTTTTCAATATCCCGCGCACTGACCGTAAGCATAAACTTATTCGTGTTCATGAGAGTTGGACACTTTGTCAATTTATGGGGGCAGCACAATAGCTGTAGCGATACGTGAAGGCAGATCTGCTTAATTGAGTTACTGGATTATGAGTTGGGGATGCACTGTATCTAAGAATTTTGGGTATATAATTAGAAGAGTTATTAATTTAAAAATTATTACGTAATATTTATGATGAAATAGCTAAAATTAAATATCGGCCGTTTCAGAAGAATAAAGAAAAGTAAATATATCAACACAGTAAATAAACGTTCATATTCAGATCTACGAAATTCCACGTCATTGTTGTTTATAATAAGTCGTGTTTTATACTTGACTGACACCGAAAATTAGGAAGAAAATCTAACTTAACTTCCCTCATTATATCTTAATACGAATTACGGAGAAGAAACTTAAAAAATTACGTTCATAAAAAAGTGGCAACATTGTCACTCCATTAGTGACGTCAGCGTACACCGCTCTCAATCAATTTGCACGAAATCGCCAGAAAGAAGTGATTTTTAATTAATTTTATGAGTGAACATCACCGGGTTAGAGAAAGTACTGGAGAGGCTGTGTTTTATAATATACTATATTCTATTAATATTTGGACGCCTGAACCTCCTCGATGTAATACTTATAAAACCTATCTTGAAACATTGATAATATATTTTACGTCTGACATAATTAACATTCAACCTTTTTGCTTTATTTAAATGTAGGAATATTTTATTTCCATAAGAAAAAGAAATAAGTTTATTTTGTCACTTTTACAGCTTATACCTAATAGTTGGATTTATTTTTTCAAACTAAAGCGAAAAGAATTGTAAATTGTAAACTACAAACGATTACGAGTAACGAGTGCAATATAATCAACTTATTCACGTAAATAATAAACTAAGAAAATATTCAATTTTACCAAAAAATTATATAAATTCGCATCCATTGCCTTCAGTAGGCGCGGTCAGCGGCATCGTCCACGCACTAATTCAATATGGTGGCGTAAGCCATTTGCGATCACGCTTGACGTATGGCCTGTGAAAAAATCAATTATTATTTTTTATATCCACCTGATACTTACGTGAGGAGGTTTAGTGAAACAAATTTTGTAGAGAGTTTTAAAATCCTATTTGTATTACTACTAATGATCGACTATTGGTGGCAATTTCAGCAAAATTATCATTTTTCTATGCCAATATTAATCAGTTACCGACCACAATTATTAATTTAATATATAATACATGCTTATTTTATATTTTTCCTAAACTTCAAATATTTAGATTTGGAGAGTTCATAAATAAATATACAGGTTTCAATTTTATCACAATAATATGACAATGAAATTGTTTGCCTAAATCGAAGCGAGGCTAACTATGAAAATTAATTGTTAGCATTAGCATATATCGAAGCATGCACTAAATATGAGAATGTTTTAATATATTAAGGAACTTGTGCAGTTTGGGGTTGATGCACGGGACTAAGTTTCGATACACTGGGACTATAAATTGATAACAGCTTGATACATTAGTTTTAGATGGTAATGCTCTTGTTATTACGTGAATGGGGACATTAAAATTACTTCTGACTTACATTCGATATGTAATGGTAATTATACTTATTTTAAACACGATTTTAATTGGTGCTTTGTTTTTTTTTTTGATAATAATTTGAACTTGCTTTTTACTGTCGGAGTAAAGTGTAACTTTGGAAACCAATCATTTAGTTCGTATCTTGAGTATAATCTGATAAAGTTAGGAGCCATCTCCTGTTTTTTTAAATCTTTTTAGATATGCATAAAACATTTTTCGATTCATTTTTCGTTTTTGAGAAATTTGTCTTGTTTATTCAATTATTTCATTATTTCGATACGGTTCGACGTCTAAGGTACTTTGCTTGTAAGAGAAAGGTAAAGAAACTAACGCAAAGAGGGCACTATCTGCCCCTCGCATAATTCAACACAAAATTTAAATTTTCCCGTTTTATCGTAAATAACCAGCTTCTTGCCGCAGCTTTCATATAAATATAAACCAATGGCCACATCATATATGGCTATAAAAGCGCTCATTAGGTCCAAAAGTGTATAATTAGTGCGCAATGGACTCATAAAGATGTCGTCGGTAACACTCTGCCTCCCAGGTGCATCGTATATCTCATATGATATACGACGAAGCGAATTTGATAACTTGAGAATGCTAATAGCACGGTATTACCGAAGCTTTTATAAACATTTTTTTGACATTCAATCGGCCGAAAATAGCAAAATTGATTAAAGTTGTCTACATATATTTATTCAAATAGAAATATAATTAAAAACATTGTCGTTGACAGATTTATTTGTTTCTTTACTTTTAATCTATAGACTACTTCTAATGGATTTGAAAAGAGATTTTACGAAGGAGATTTCTTACTGTAAGTGTATAAATATATATAAATATACATATACTAATTACTTTATTACTATTATGGTTTCATAGTTATGTCAAAAATGTTAGTGGAAAGGACTGTGAGTCGTTAGATGTTATATAAAAACACCATAAAATCGTAACAGAAATATGTGCTAAAATATTTAATGAAATTATGACAAGCACAGGACCGTCGGAAGTGGTCGAGATTCAATTTTAATAATGGAAAGTTGAAGTAGCCAGTCACCGCTCCTTACATCGTCTCCCGACAAACAAATTTGATTCTTCTAATGTTGTGTGTACATCAGCGGGATACTGTTGCGTTGAGAAATGCTTTAAAATATAAGTTGGATCCAAAATTGTAAAAACAACTAGGACTCCAAATAATCAATACTCTATTAAAAAAAGTCACCATAGTTAGAACCATTTTCAGTCTTACTCGGCATTTCTATGGTTATTGTTCGAAAAATTAAGTTCTTTTACTTAAGATAATACTTCATATGTAAATATCTCTTAGTAATACATTAAAGTGACACAGTTGTATGTGTATTCTTTCAAATTATTATTTTTATTGTCACGGTTATCTTTAGGAAATCTTTTTATTATTAAGTTCTTTTACTTAAATATATACTGTATACCGCAACTTTCTTCTTTTTAATATTCTATAGTGTCCAACTTTTTAATTTTAAACAAATTATTAGCTGAATTTATAAGCTATAGTAATAATACTGTCTTGTATTAAAGGGAGCGTCATACATTTCAATAAAACAGACTTAAGCGAAGCACAAACTCGACTTCTAATACAATTTTACTATAATAACATTAAACTATAAGATAAAAATGGGCCAGAAGCTGTTTGTGCACTATATTAAAATAATCTTTTACTCGCTAATCTGAACACAGCGTTAGAGTGGCCTCAAATTAATCTAACGCCTAACACACTAGCACAACAGTTAGGATGACCATTCTTCATTAGTACAAAGGAACTCGCCTTTTGTCTTGCGACCATTCATTTGTGATTGTTTGCGGCGAGCGGGAATGTAGTGACTTATTCTGAGACACCTTGACGATATTATTCTTTAGAAAAAATATTTCTACATAGTATACAATATATTATGTTATTAATATTTTATTATAATAAAACAGCTACCTATTGTAGGTATGTTCATTCACTTCTTCTAAAGTGTATAATTAAAATTATTACGTATATTTAGTTTATAGTCCTTAGGACGTCTTTATATATGTTTCTGTTGTATCATGTTCACTGAGACAATTAAAAATGTTTTAAATATGAAAGCTAAGAATATCACGTTCGCTGCGGCACAGATTGATCTGTACTTTCCATTACTGCGTTACGAGGCGTTTAAAACCTTGTCTTAAACCAGACATTGTGGCGGCACGAGGCTTATTAAACCCCACCGCCCTTAAGAGACCAAAATCCTTTTTTTGGTGCCAAATATGACAAATTGTACAGCTTTTATCGCGATTATTATTAACAATGAGTTCATTAACCTATATCTGCCGCCGCCTATGGTTAGATTATTTAGTTTAGATTCTATAGGTAAAATAAAATGTGGGGTCTGATGTACCTCGTACCGCACTGAAAAATCGCAGATTTTCATATTATTTAGTGATGGGAAAATAAATATCGATTTTATTTAATTGTATTTATTTATCAAAGTTATGGATGTTTTTCATTAAAACACGTCAAGCAATAATATTTTTTGCAACTAGTGCATTCTGTGAGAATTTTCACCCTTCGAAACATTTTCAACAATCACAGAAACCTCTATTTCTAGTTTTTCTTCACATGTGGACAAATCAGAGTCGTCTGAAACTGCAAATTCAGACATATAAATTTATTCATCATCCTCTTTAATTAACTTTCTTCCGCAAAGTTTCGACATAATCAACAGCAGTTCTTCGTCGCGTGCGCAGCCTGGCATGCGTTGCACAACACTAACCGCGTGAAGCTAGCGTAGAGTGCGGTACGAGGTGCGCGGGGCTACGAGGTTTTCGGAACCTCTTACCGCACTGTGTTAGAATTTTATTTGTTCAGTGCGGCACGAGGTCTAAGAAACCCGGTATTAAAATATATAATACCATAGAACTAGGATTCAATAGCACATCTCAGGTATACAGTTATCTCTTTCCTATACTAAACCAGATGGAAGTTATGCCTCGCGCACGACAGAGAAGTTTAAGTTTTTCCTTACCGCTATAAAGACAAGACACGTACAGGGCGTTTCAAGCCCTGTTTCGCAGTGAATGTGATATAAGAATGATTTCATTTTTTTATGATTTTTTACACATATCTGTTTGAGAATTGGTTTCAAACGATAACAGCTGACAAAGTAGTCATTAAATATTTCAAAATGATAATTTAATCAACAAAACTATTTACCAATTTAATTACACTTTTATAAATTATACAAATAAATACAGATTTAATTCTATAATAATTTTTTTATAATTTCCCATAGAAATATAACATGAAAACAGTTACAATCCAGAATAATCCCACCGCTGGGCCGGCTTGATCCCTGTCAACAAATCCACAATACTGTGACTCGTCGTCACCCGAGTCCAACAATGAAATGATTAATGGACACCCTTCATACACTCAACTATTTGACTACGATTCGATTTGCAGAGGTTGTGTTATTAATTAAGACCTAATGGATTGTTCTGGATGTATAAATGTGGCCCCTTCTACTGCATGAGATTTTATCTTTGTTTATATGTAGAACTGAGACTTTCTGAAAATCTTAAACGATGCCTGTGAACTTTTCCAATACAAAAATGTTGTTAACTTACAACCTTAAATATTAAAGTGTAGAAAATAATTCTGTGCGGAAAAATTTTCGTAATCCTCATCTAAGGGACATGCCGCGACAGCCTCGGTCACTCAAGGATTATTCCAGAAGATAAGCGGTGACACGGTAAAATCTTAGCTTTAATAAATAACGTTATTTTTTATTTTTATTTTGGAAAACTACGTGTTTGTAAATAAAATGTACGGAGCAGATTGTGATAGTGTTACTTCTATTTCAGAATCCTTTTTTTATAAAAATGTATATTCATTCCTTTCATGATTGACCACTGCTTATCAGATTTAATTGATTTTATTTATAAGTACTTACGTGTTGGTTGCGATTTGAATGAAATTATGGAAACCTAAAAAACTAATAGAAAAAATTGAAACTTATACATTAAAACACAATGAAAATAAATAACTGTTTTCCCGTTTAAAAGAGAAAAGTAACCGTTTAAATTTTTTTGAAATCGATTGAGATTTGTTTGAATCATATCATATTATAATACTAGTATTGCATTGTAAGTACTATTTATATTATGCACTCATTAGAGCGTTGAATACACAACAGATATCTTCAATTAGAGCCGCTAAACGCCCACTTAACTTACTATTAACCGAAACAAGTGACAAAACAAACTTGCAACGCGCCGCGCGGCTCTAACCGCCTTAAACCGGTTTACGCCGGTGTGAATCGGTTCAGGCCGGCTTAAGCTCGATTTACATAAAGTTCTCGGTGTTAGATGTTTAGTATTTGGAACGTTGCGACGCTAAATATGAAAATGTTTAACGTATAAGGTTTTCTTATTGAAATTTTTAGTTGGCATACTCAACTATAGAGATCTGAAAATACTTACTACTTTACATGGACTGTAAAATAAATACTAAAGTTGTTTAAAAAAAACACATTCTATATGAATGAATCTGGCTTTTAAAAATTAATTTTAAGATTTAATTACTTATATTATTTATGACTTATAAGTGACGGTTTTCAGTGTTACATTTTTTCATAAAAAAAATAATCAGTAATGTATACCTAACTCTACTCATTTTATTATATACCTACTCATTTTGAATGAATTGATCGAGTCTTCAGTCTAATAAAGTTAGAAAGCAATAATTTATTTGATTTGCTTAAATTAATTTAAAAAACCCATTATTCATAAATTCATGGCCTGAAATCGATACACAACACATCACACTGACTCAGACGGTACTTATTACACGTTTTTAACACATGTCTGGCCACAGGCAGTCCGCACCCGAGGCAGAAAACAAATCACATATTTTTAAATGCATCGTTCCGACCGGGACTCGAACCCGGGGTCTGGCGTTACGGTTGCTTTATCTGATCGCTAGGTTACAGAACTCTCAACGCTGTTTTTTCAAGATAATCGTGTTGAAATATTTTGTTTAAAATGTTTAATATTATATTACATTTTATTGTATCTATTAGATTACTATAAAATTCAAGATCTCAAATTATCATAGATATAGAAAATTGTGTGATGTCTGTTAAAAACGTGATTCTCCCAGAGGATTAGAGGTTTGTATTCACTTACATCAATTCTCTCAAAATCGACTATATACATAATAGAAAATAAGTACATGTATATATGTATACTGTATATAAGACACATTATGTTCTGCAGATTTGTTGCGGTTTGATATAGAGCTATAAATACAAAATTAAAGCAAGCCTCAAGCTTTATTTCCAATGTTTGTTTCAGCTTTATTTTTGTGAAGTATTCATCTATGATTACCTTTAAAGAATATATCTCAGTATTCCAGTATAAATAATATATGGCATAAGATAGGACATTTACTTTTTAAGATCGCAATGAATCTAGAAAATCAGTGATCCACATCAAGTCTCCTCACGCGGCATTAAGCAAGCCGTCTTTATCACCCACATTTAGGACGTTTGTGATTCTATGAACACACTGACATTTAGCTAAAAGGGTATCAGATAATTATGCTAAGGTCCGTTTGGTTTTATGCAGTTATCAGCTAGAGGATGAATACTGTATACAAATTAGTTAAAATTAATTATT
Source organism: Hebomoia glaucippe (assembly GCA_025727935.1). NCBI lineage: Eukaryota > Metazoa > Arthropoda > Insecta > Lepidoptera > Pieridae > Hebomoia > Hebomoia glaucippe. The sequence goes on from JAOSYY010000007.1 coordinate 4,321,838, forward strand.
TTAAATTATTTCTATGTACTTAGTGTTTACTATATGTTTAGGGATTCATGAAATAACCTTTAATTCTTAATAAAAGATATTAGTTTTCGTACCTAATACGTTCTATGCTATTAAGCTGATTATGATGAAACTCGAAAGAGTTCTTCCGCATACGCCCGCGAAGTTGTTTATCCAAGAATACATAAATAAATCTACCGCGAAGCCGTGATGTCTCTCGATAGTTAATAAAATATTAATGAAATGAGTCCACGAAAACTAACCATATTGTGCTTGTTTTTGTTTGCTAACACATACTATATATCAGCAGGTACAGGAAGCGAACAGGAAGTCAAGTGGCAAAATGCGTGAACCGCAAATCAAACATAGAACAAAGTTAGCAGGTCGGATTGCACCGGATTAGAGCGCTCAAAACTGACGCGCGGCGGCTCGTGCCGCTTGGAGCCAGTTAGAACCAGTTAGTGGCGGTTAGATGCAGTTAGTCAGGTGAGATTCGCGGGCTTTACTATCGGTATTATCGTCGTGCGATTGTGGTTGAATGTTAGTTACTAGTTTTACGTTAATCCACTTATTTTTGGTTATATAGTTCAGAGCATTACATTTCTATAATAGATTTCAGAGTTGATTAAATGTCTTTAAAACCATAATTTTAGCTTTTTGAAGACTGTCCTTCGTAATGAACTTAACAATAAATAATTGGAGTCTTATGTTTATCAACCGTTATGGGTTATATTTTTTATGATTGCGTCCATATTCTCGCACTTTAATTATACGGAAACTTATTATATTATATATATAAGTATTTTTTCATTGTATACAGTATACCTTTTATAAGGAATTTCATTAAATTACATGAAACAAGAATATAAGATAAGTAATTTCAAATTTAAAAATTCAACTCCAATATTAAAACAAAAGAAAATTATATTTTTAAACGATTACGGTGGACCTCATTTAAAAATTGTTTTTTTTTTTAACTATAGCAACTAAGCCTTAAGGTTAAACGGCAAAGTGGAACTCGTAAACATGATAATCACACGTTTACAAACCGCTGCATTTCACACCATCCATCTCATCCATAATACACTTAGTGTCGCTCTTAAATCAATAGGTCTTTGTGCAGGTACCCTAAGTGCTATCGAAGCTTGTTTGATTTAATATAATGGCCTTATGTGCCCATTAGACGATCAATTGGGCATCAATTGCTAGGTTAATTTGCAGTAAATACGCAATAAGCCGATGCGTTGAGGGTGGATTTGAATGTCTTAGTGCGGTCGTGATAGGTATACTGTGGTCTCTTGAAGCTTTACTAGAAGTAAGTGTACTAAGATTGACTACTGTACATCTTACATTATTCATTTTGTATATCCAGTTAAAAATTATTGGCGATATGTATTTCTGTGTTCATACATCTCTTAAATTTATATTCTTGTTAGTCTTCCCTGATTTGGCTTATCTCTTGTCTTGTTCTCAATCAATTAAATTCGTTGTTTTACTTCCATACTTCTTTTCTACTACTCCGTCACCTTCGATTAGTGATATGGCCATCATCTTGTTTTATATCTATTGTCTTACTTTTGGTTTTATCTCTTTCTTCATAAAATATTAATAAAATATTATTGGGGGGCAAACGAGCATACGGCAAGTGATTGCCGTTGCCTATGGACATCAGTAAGACCAGGGGTCTTGGAGACGCGTTGTCTGAGTACATATTACATGCAAACAGTCACTGTCATTTAAAAACAAAAGCTACGTAATATTCGCTGGACGTAACAAAATTTTATGGTATCGTACGCTCGATTTTCTTAGCTAAGTAAATTATTGTTTAAACTCGTGCAACATTAAAACTTTGTTTTCAGTGCGTTTTGGAATGAAATTTTCAAAAGCTCGCAACAGTTGGGCTTAACATCAATTGCACACGTAGATCCGTAATTAACTCTTATAAGTATATAAATTAAGATATTTAATCTTATGTCACATAAATTACAATAAAGTTAACGCAAATAATTATCAACTGTCAAACGTCGGAAGCAATTTTTCTTAGTCGACGTTCTTTAAACTAATTGATTATCTGTAATTCAGTCGACACTACAAATTGCTGAGCAATATCTCAAGACGACAACGGCCTATCAATAAGAGCAAACCCTATAGTACTTGCGAATGGTCTATTGGCGTTAGGGTCACTCTCATTTTTAATGATAGTAGACTGACACGATAAAATAACAAAATGACTACTGATCCAGATGTCTAAGACTTAGAAGTCTAGTCTGGCAATATTAGTAAGATTAGGTAAAGCTTGATGTTTTTCAATAAATACGATGTTATATATCAATTTTAACATTATTCAAAATAATAGATTTTTGTACCGAGTGTCCTTGAAATTAAAAATGATAGAGTAAAATACTTTTTAGGCTTTCTATACGAAAAAAGGGAACGATGAAAGAAGAATAATAGATTATAATCCTCATCTTTTATGAGTATGTAATAATTTTTAAACAACTGCAGTCACAGATTTCATGATAGATATATGACTTACTCATATAATTATTTCCTGTTATATTGCGTTACAAGCGTCAAAACTTTTTAAGTATAAAATTTCTATTTTTGTATAGTCAAGTGTATTCTCAGTGAAGTGATACGTCGTATTGTTACAAATGATGGTCACCCCAAACGGTGTAAATTAAGACGACCAATTTACGAGCATCGGTCGGTAGTCGTTGCCGAATGCTTGTCGCTGTCAATGTTAGATTGAGTGCGTCGTAATTATCGCCACTAAGTGTTGTCTCCTTGCGACATACGTAGAATTAAGTAATATACGTTAGGCCTAAACAATATGTAGCCTAAATTACCTCTAATCGTTTTTTAAGGCATTCTTCGACTTATCCTAAGACTCACTTGATGGTGTACTTGAGATACAATTGCTTATAATCAGGGATGTTTTATTTGATTTGTAATACAATTTTCAGAAAGTTAAACTGACACACGCATCAAGAATTAAGAACCACCTCCTTAATCATGAAATATTTCTGAATAATATCTATGGAAGCTAAACTCATATAATGTTAAAAGACCTGCATTATTTTACCAAAGCATCCTAAATTCAGTGACCTTTTACCGCGGCTGTGTATATCAGGCGGTCTCCGGCTGTCCTCTTTCGATTCCGGGGCCCATAACATAAACATGACGGTACACTATTAAAACTTGGACTCGTTTTGTAAGCCGAAATATTCCGACTACCTTCTATCTCGCCTGTATCGGAACCAGGGTTGCCAACTGTATAACATTTGCATTTTTATTTTATTTTATTACGCTCGCTATTCGAATTCGAAATTCCATTTTTAAAGTTTTCGAATTCTGTTTACAATTTTGTTATCCCGTTCGCTGTTCACGCTTATTCGAGATTTAAACTGGGATATTTTGTACGCGCTAATAAATTTTTGTACTTGTGTATTTGTAAATTCGTACGTTTGGTTTGAAAGTAGGTGTCCCTTTTATCTTTATTAGTCCAATTTTATTAAAGATGAGATATTTATAACACCATGTATTATGAAATATTATCATTTATACACTTTGAATCTATGCCGCATTTAGAAACTATTATATAGATAAAGATCACCATTCCTAATCATCACTAAGGAATAAAATAATTTCATTTATGCGTCTTTAACTTTCAGCAAGTGAAAGTCAAAGTTCTAAACCAATCTAAAGATTCTAAGTAGAAGATACTGTTTCATCTATTAAAGAATGACTGAAAAACATCAATGGGGCAGCCCTAGGCAGAGTCCAGTGTAGTCCAGCGGCTGTCTCATAAACATGGCCCTGTATCAGCGCGTAATCTGGCGGATTTGTCGATCAGACCGGCTATCCACTGGGCAGATTTGTACGGGGCTTTGCCGCATACGTTTTGCTTTTCTTGTCTAACTATTTATTGGTACGCCAGGTGGAGCTAATGGGAGCTGTTGTGATGATCGAGAGTAGCTTTATTTATCGATCGGTTTTCAATTCGATGATTTTATAGTGAGTTATTATTCTATTGTTCATTGTATTTCTGTTTATTTAGAAAGTGATAGTGTAGCAAAATCTCATATGAAATTTTTATATATACAAACATATAATAACGCCTTTTTCTCATGGGGGTAGGAAGAGCATATGGTTTACCACTTGCTACGATCCTGACAAACTCTTCTCGCTTCGTCTGCAATCATTAATGCTTTCAAACTTATATACCGATGGTCTTATATTATGAAAATTAATTTTTAAACAGTAATCTCATAAAATTTATTCCTTACCAGAATATTTTTAACCGTTTGTTAATACAAGATAATTCATGAGAGTAGAATATATTAACACACGTTCTTTCCTACTTCGCGTTATTTAAAATAGGGTTACCATCCCCACACCAACGTAACATAAAATTTTATCTTAATTATTTAGTTAGCTCAGTAATAGCATTACAAACTACGGTGTAATGTGTGTCCGTACGTGTCCCGGGATAGATATATTTAATATATTTTATTTTGATATCAACCCTTATCGGTTCAAAGTACTCTTGCTTAGTAGGTGTGCTTATAACCTGTATTGTATTACGACTTATTCTTATTTTTTTTCAAGTACCAGGTGATCATAATTATGCAAAAGGTTATATATGTAACTGTGTGTAAAAATAACAATGTTGCTGGAAAATGAGAAACGCAGTAGATGGTTAAAGTTGTTTGTTTAAAAAATATTATAGATAAAAAATATTATGTAAAATTCTCTCCTAATATTAAAATTTTTAAAGTGAGTTGTATAAAACTTCTTGTGTTTTTGGGGATAAAAGTAATGATACGTGATTAAATTATATTTTATTAGGCTATAAATCTGCAATATCTCCCTTAATTAGGCGTAATTAAGACCATTCGGTGTCATCTTACACTTAACGAGATCATCAAATCTGGGAACAAAAGTCAACCCTCAAACCATAAAATTAAATGAATGCAATGTTTTTAACCATACTATAAATAACGCAATAATTTATGTATATTAGTATATGGTTTAAACATTCAGCCCTTTGTTTGGTTTAAATTGTTTGATTTATCAAAAATACATTACCGAGAAAAATATCTTCCAACACTAGGAATATGATAAAAAATATTTCAAAATCCCAACACCAAAATGGATATTCTCTATACTCATGTTAAAATCATCAAACGCCTGACTTTATTTCCGTAAATTATACCTTTATAAACACATCAAACTCGGCCTACTCGTTTATGAGCTACTATGCCACAGACAGATACGTAAAACTTATTATACCTTCTAATACATTTTTGTAGTCGTGAGTTAAATAATATTAAAAAAACCTCCTCCATATTTTCAATGTTCAAACGCACAGTCTATAAATAATATTTTAAATTAATGGTAATGGCGCGGGTTTGCTTAAACGTTGGTGGTTTGTTATAACTCAAGACGTCTATCCCTTCGTTAATATAACAATATTTACACAGACATTAAACCTTATTTATTGTGATTGTCGGTCCAGGCGGTATCAGCATTTACGTTTGCTAATTATCTTTAATTACACTAATTACTTGCCAATGAAAGCACCAGATATTTCTCACATAAAATGCTATATAATTTGTAATATAATATGTATACAAATCCTTAACATATCTCATTTATGTAAGATAACAAACACAAAAATTTCATAAAAGTCGGCTTATCCGTTTAAAAACTGCATTGCGACAAGCAGACAAACAGAAAGACGGACACGTTAGGTTTATAACACTACACTTATCGTCGGCGGCTAAAAAACTCTTCGTAAAACTGCTAACATCTTTGCTATGGTAACCTGTTCCCATATCTCCTATACGAATGTAGAACATGGGCGTAACTGATACGGAACTATCTCCTCATGCCCCACAAAGGGACCAATAAGTACAAAAGACAATAATATTCAATAACGCAAATATAGAAGCAGTGTGTCATAGTTAAATCGCTCGTAGTTAAACAATGCAACGTTACTGGGAGTTAAGTGTGAATTATCGGCCAACTTTGCGTCTTCATATTGTTTACCTTGTCGAGACCCGTTTACCATTCCTAAGTGATTAAGAATACTAGTTGTATGGACAGTGGAAGCATTGAGTGGATTTGTGTTAATTTTTTTATACTACTGTAAACTTATCAGTAACTTAATATTAAAGGCTATGACAAAATAGTAAATACATTCAAGATATTGGTATGTTATGAATATAAACATAATATATCAGAAAATTAATTATAATATTTTTTATCTTTGAATAATCAACAGCTCTAATATCTGTATTTGAGTGATATTTAAATAGTCAAAACAGTAAACCTTTTCTTGTTTTCTCTTTCAGCATCTTAGCATTATGTCTATACATAATCAGTTTTGGTTTCATAATAAGAATCCGACTCCATGTATTCTTTAGCCGAATCACGGATGTTAAATACACAAGACACAGTTCTCAAATTCCAAGTCAAAGCGAAGTAAGTTACATTCGGCCGATCGCCATTGTAAGCTGCGAAGCAATTATCATTTATTATTATTAAATGTGACGTTTCTGTAAACGCTGGCCGATAACTTGAGCAAATAATTCAAACGCGAAGGGTCGCCAAATTAGATTTAGATTCTGATATTTAAATTACCGAGATATCGTTAAAGTGATGTAATCAAATTATTTGTAAGACGATTTAAACGATCCAAAAAACAAAATCATACTTTTATAGAACAACCAAGTACCAACATCGTGGTAAAATAAAAGGCTTCAAACTCAACATTTTAGCTGGAAACAGGCATGATATGTATTATCATAGCATACAATTATTATTATTAATGTATATTATATAAATTTTTATTAAATAACAAAAATTTTCACATTGTAGATTTATGGTGTGTTTCATAGAACTTTTTTAAAATTCTTGTTTTTTGTAAAATTAATTCAACTCAAACATAAAAAATCTATAAACAACTATGTATTGCTACAATTAAAAATTCTGTACACGTAGCTCATTGCTACGATAACGGTCTACGTTGTAGACATCGTTCGTTTAGCTATGTCGTAGATGGCGTAACAAATTGTATCAAACTCAAGGAACACGCCACTTATACCCCAAAATAATTCTTAATAACAGCTTTCAATAATTAAAATACAGTTCTTATTTTAAAAATAAAAAATATTTTATCACAAAATCTAGACTAGAGAATCCACCACCACCACATCTTTTGACTCGTAGAAAAATTTTGACTTCTCTCTTAAACGGAGCACCTGCACGAATTGAAAACAATTTTCTTGATCGAATCGAAGCTTGGTACATAGTAATTCGTATCTTAATATCACATTTTATTATAACTTATAATTATGAAAAATTGGAAACGAGTACAAAAAGCCTGACGTCTTAAAATACTTATCACAGCTAAATATCATTTCCTCCTATCATTAAATACAAAACAGTTTTGTATATTCAAATGCGAAATGTAATTATTGTATACGCGAGTGGATCCCAATCGATCTAGATAAGGGAGTAAACAGCGCCGTACTTTGTTGCCGAATTCTTAGCTGGGTTAATGGGATGTAACGGTGATATCGATCGATCTAAGAATTTCTGGAGAAGGTGTATTTAATGTACAACATAAAGATCTACAGACTGATATGGATTTTGGTATATATGAAATTTTGGAGCGGGTTGTACAATATATACATGAAGAAAGTTATGTTGTGTTTGTACCGATTGTTAACTCATATCAAAAATCGTAGTATATATATGAGTTAACAATCGGTAACATTTCATACATAGTGGATTAGATTGATACTTGTTTTCATTAAGTATGGGTTATCTTTTAATGTTTTTCTACTGTTTTATCATTACTCAGTCAATATCAGATCTTAAATATGGTTATTACAAAAATACCACATCCAGTAATTTTCATAATCACTGCTAAAAGCCAGTGTCAGTCGCATTCCCATATTATCAGAAATCTCAATAGGACTCTCAAATAGCAACGGATTAACTCCTCTTGATAACTAGCTACTCGATAAGAAACGCTAGAAATCGCAGTTCACTGAAAGCGAGATAGCTATCGTTAATTAATTATAACGAATTTATTTTATCTGTCGACTTTTAAAAACATTTAATTATCAGTAAGTGTATTCGATAATGTTATTACCGTTTTATATAAAACTAATTTTATCCGACTCTAAGCACTTTAGAACTGTTGACATTCTCTGTTCATGCTAATCAAACTATCTTTAAGTAAATATCTATTTTACCTTACCGATTAATTTCA
>JAOSYY010000007.1:4333778-4347853 GCA_025727935.1 Hebomoia glaucippe
TATAAAACGTTTTTTGTCTCTCCTGAAAAGTAGTGATTTCTGAGATACGAGGTTGCGTCAGAAAACCATCGATATCTGAGTCCGCTTGTGTCAATCACTTGTATCGTAGCTTATAAACGAATGGCCTAATTTTAATGTAGTTTTTTTGTATTTCAAAGCTGACATGTTCGAAATGGTTCTTAGCTACGTCATATTGTCAGCAATTTCTTATAATTTTAAATTATTCAATATATCTGCAGCTGAAAAAATAAGTATTTGTTTTTAAAAGGAGAGTCAAATTGTATTATTATGGCAAATATAAACTAAATAAGTTCGAGATAAATTGTAAAAACTCATGCGTTTAAATTTCGATTGCAAATATCGATCTATTACAACTGAATCGTTATGGTTAAAGGTACGACGAAATTGCCTCGTGAAAATAGGCCACTTGTACAAATGGGAACTTCCTCTTGTATTAAAACTATCCGGAAACCTTGCAAACCCACAGATAAAACCGCATATCTATTTTATGTACAATGTTTTTACCCTCATTACATATTACAAACATAATTACTGTAAAGATCCCAGCTAGCATAAATATAGAGCGACAGTCTTACTCATTAACCCAGCAAATATCGACACGGATGATTTCTCCTGGGCGCATCTACACTTTGACGTCCAACGCGCGCTCTTATTAAGTTAAGCCATGAAACCAGCTATTTTTAAACATTACCCAATAAAATACTGAATTTTATATTTTTGATCTATATATATTTGAACTTACTACACAAATAGTTTGATACTAATTAATTAATTATATCAGGTAACGAACATTTGCATTTAATATAAAGTTATATTGTATACCATATTATGGCATGAATTCTTAAAATATACGATTCTAACCAATTGTTGATATATGAAACGAAAATATGTTTCCATTTTTAATGAGCATGTGTTAATAAAAGTCAGCTAACAGAACAAAATTTTATCAAATAAAATAAAGCACAAAAATAATTTTAGGCCATTATTTTGTCTATTTTACGCCTATTCCGTAGCCCCGTGTGTAACGTTCATACAAATATTATATCCTTAAACACAAAACCCATTTTCATCTCTTAACAAAAAGCATTCTTCATATTTTTATATTATCATCCAATTTTCTCAGTCTCTTTATTATATTTAGACATTTCATTAAAATGAGTTGGTACACAGGATACAATTACTTTTTTGACATATTTTTTAAATTCAGCTTCACCATCGCGTCATCATATAATATACCTTATCGGGTTCCGAGTATAAATTATTGTATCCATTTCCTTGAAAATAATTATAAGTTCGGATCAAGCATTAGCCTTTTGTTACGTGCTATACGCTATGCTCACATGGGAATAAAGTATTTTAACATTTCTTTGAATAAATGTACCTTATCGAAATATTACTTTTAGCAAATCATAGGGCATTTATTAAAATAATGATTTACTCAAAGTGATCATAAAAAATTCTCAAATTCTCTTCTGCACATACTTTTGACTTTTTACTTATAAATGTAATTTTACAAGTCTATAAAACTGTAGGAAGGTTTATTTAAGCTTAATGAAGAAAAAGTTAAGTTTTCAAAGCTCAATTGGATATTGTTGCATAGGAAAATACTATCGTTTCTGTAATCATTACATTATAAAGCAAAATCTTAATTAACTTATTGTTCTGTATCTGTAACTCGAAAATAAAAGAAAATGTGGAGAAAAATCTCGCGCTAACATTGATTAAATTACACTCTTTATCTCCTCAAATCACTGCCGTAAAGGAAAATAAGCTGAAAAATACAAGGGCCCGCGTTGGGCGCCAAAACATCGCCTATTAAATATTCATACACCGTAAAAAGTTCCGGAAAGATCCGTTGAAACTCATCAAATTACAACTTGCTACAGTTATCAGAAGGGAGAAAAAATACATCGAGAAATGAAGATGTTCTGCTATTAATAAATTGTTTGAACGGCAACGAACATCTAACTTATTCATTGAATTTTCAAATTGAAAATGAAAACGACTTGATATTTCATTTACAAGATTCTATTTTCAGATACATGTGGTTAAGACAAAATACAATAAATTTTAATTGATAAAGTCAGAAGGCCCTGTCATTAAACTATCTCCGAACGACCGGCGCCGTCGACCGCTCGGGGCGAACTGACTAACTTTTAATTTCTTCACCACAGACATTGACATAGACGATTGCGATTGGCGGGAAAGTTACTGAGCACAGATAAAGACAAGTTTTGAATGTAGAAATGTCTAATGGGCTAAAGGTCGTTTAACCCTTCAATAATCTTGATGCCACATCTTGACTAAGATGAACATATACTTTGCAAAGGATTAGCTCAAATTAGAGAGATTAATCATTAATCTATTACGAAGCCGCGGTTTGGTAAGCACTTTAACAGGCATTGTCCTTCAAGTGGTTTGAATTAATTTTCAAATTTAGTTTTAAGATATTAAAATTAATTAAAAAATGTTTCTTCCGTTTAAGGCCCGCGTTACCTTCTATAACAGACACAGAAATACGCTTAACTATCGTGAGTTAAAAATATAACAATACTTACCATCATAAAGAGCATTACAGCTTAAATCGCGTTAACAAAAATGTTTAAAGCTCACAAAATAATTACGAAATTGATACAAAACCGGGTGTGTAAAAGATTAATTAAAGTCAAAACGTTGATAAGACCAGCAAATATTGTTATCTGCTGGCGGTATTAAAAAAGCCGGAATATTACGGTGTCAGCGAATCGGCTTAATGACACGAGTTAGACGCCTAAACAATGTTTTAATGTCGAAACTCCCTTACGTGGTTGTGGATAGGTGGACGTATTTGTTTAGGACAGGCTAACGGGCGGCCGTTTAAGCGACCCTCGGGCAGAGTGGTACATGCAGTAAGAAGTAGCGGTTCGACAACCTATGAGAAAAATATTGTTTCATAGTGTAAGGAGGCAAATGAGTTGATGATAACCAGTCGCCATTAATGATGAGTCCCTCCAATACCAGGAGATCTAACACACGGCTGATCATAAGCAGTCCGTGCCCGAGACAGAATACAATTTATACATTTGAAAATGTTACTCGAACTCCAGCTCGGACTCGAACCAAGTAGGTTGGCGTCGGAGTTGCTTTATCCAACCTTAACTATAGAGCGCTCGAAATTCAATATAACTGAAGTAATTATTATAACTATTTTAAAATAAAACAAAACCAGTAAGGTACTATAATTAGTAATCTTACTAATTATAGTACCTTAATCACTGTTATTTTAAACTTAATTCTAGCAAGGCTAAAGAATATAAACAAAAACCAGTTTATTTTTTTTATTTAAACTTTATTACAATTACAATTCGATCAAAAAGACACGAAAATTATAAATTTTATTAAAAATACATTAAGTAATATTGGGTATTTATAAATAGATTCCAAAAAAGATGAAGCGTAGAAGATTCGTAGACAAGGGCGCTACGAGGCAATAAAGCTAGAGAATGTTCAATTAAATCATTATAGGGAAAAACTATAGATAGCGTATAATTTGTACCACGTCGAATACAGCGTGATACAGGTGCGAGATTAAATGGGCAGTGTATACATGGTGTTCATTACGATATTGCTCTGAGTACAGAGAATATTGTGAGCGGTTTTTATTAGGCATGTCATAACGATCGCCGTTTTGATGAGAATTGAAATTATGTTTACAAGCTCTGATAATATTGCACATTGATTATTATTTAACAGACGAATTAATAAGATTTGATATAAGTAAAACGAAACTAAAATCAACGATTCTTGTATTTAAGAGCTCTTAATTTTGCAAGCATTTTAAACTATATCTTTTATAATGTATAAAGGTTCTAAATTTTGTTTTTTTTTTCTTTCTAATGGTGCATTATTTTATTCACATATAAACAAGTTAGATTTATCGTTACTTTATAATATAAATTTGATAAGTCTTTCCGTGTCTATCTGTTAATTTCTTAACCTTGCAATAGGCTTTCGTGGGATTTTTAAAGTCTTCCATGAAAGATTACGGAAAGTATATAAGATACAATATATGTACATTGCAATCAAATTTTTAAAGGTTGCTACAGAATGAGTCAGTAAATATTAACTGAAATTAGTTAATCTTAATATAGTGTAATCAAAAATATTAATTACAATCCAAATATAATCGGTTAGTTCATTTTTATCGGTTATCAGGAAACATATTATATTTTAAACATCTCTAACCATAGACTAAAAAGAGAGTATTCATACAACATGTTGCCATACACGTTTAGCCTATAAATAATTTTAGTGGGCGAAGCAACGACAAAATCGATGCAGCAGTTCTTGAGTTACGAGCTTACGTACATACGGACATAAATATAACCGTTACTCACTCGGCTCGTTCACTCCACCTGCTACGGTAATCGATGTCCGATATATTAGCCTTCAAACTTAACAAAACTTCAAGTATGAAGAAAAATAAATGTATATAGAATTATGAATTGAATTATAGCACAATTAATACATTAATATATAATTATAAACAAATTAATTAAGTATTTTAAACTAGCGATGATCTGCGGTTTGATTCGCGTCAATAAACAAAAAACACTATATAATCTTATACACTATCTAATGCAGACAAACAAAAGGTAGAAGAATATTATGGTGTCATTATAAAAACCCTAACTATATACATTCATATGAATTTTATAAAAACTATTATCTTTATATTTTATGAATTATTTACTACTATAAGGTATTGATATAGATATCACTGAATAGATTTAAATTTATACTTCTTTGATATAATTATTATAACAAATTATAGATGTTAACAATTTCCGTTGATTAACCATTGGTATATTAAGATTACTATAATTTCTTGCGCAGTAATCGCATAAAGGAAAAAAATCTTAAATAATAATTATACTTATTTCTATTGAAAATTATATACTTTTCTAAACGTTTTCAGTACATTTGATGTTATAATAAAAATCAATTATCTGGTATAAATTACATTTATAAGACTATAAATAATATACTTTTTATAGCAGTTAACTTTAGATTAAATATTGTCCAATAATGTGTACCTTCTTTCCATTAGGTCAGTCCTTTATTCCAAATAATATCCTCGCGATTTTGACCCCTAACCTCGTCAGGACCAAATACAATTAACCCCCAAAAGATTTCGTTTGTTATATGAATGTTCAACCATAGTTCTGTCATAATTTAATTTTGAAATGTATACATGGTGTTCTAAATGTTGATGATATTTTCGTAATAACTGTACAATCTCAGTGTTTCCTATATGTAAATTTTTAGTTTTATGCCTTATAATAAAATACACCGAACAATTATAGTGAAATAAAATCGATGACAATAAATGAATAATACCTTATTTATAATTTGCTTTTAAAAAATCCTTCGAGTTCTACAAATTTACTTTTTTCGTCATATTTATTTTTTATGTTTTATTGGAAACAAAAATTGTCTTTTTAAGCATATTAAAATAAAATAAAAATATTTTTCATAAACATTATGATATTAAATACAAAATACATTCCGCCTGTATTTGGAAATTTCAGCCATTTTCCAAATAAATTGTCGTAAAGTAGTGAGGGCAGATGAGGGTCTACTCAATTAAGCTAGTCACGGGTTAAGAATAAAACCCATCACTTTGGTTACGACTTTTAGTTTCTGGACGGTTATATAATTGTGAGTTAACACAATATATCTTGAGATATATTAGTTTAAGCTTAGATATGACAGTTGATTCATGAGAGATTTATTCTATAATACTTAATAAACGAAAAATCGAATACAAACTTGTTTACACAATCAAGTAAAAATGTAATGAATTTTTACAATTAAAAAAAAATATTATTCTCCAACCGTACCAATAAAAATAACGGAAAAAACACCAAAAAGTTTCACTTTATAGGAACGGACGTTGTTCGTTACAGACAGTAATCACAGGTCTGCAACGAGTCACGCCACCAAATACTAATTTTCTACAAAACGTATCAAACTTTTGTAATTACATCAAATGTGACGATCCTCTTTATTGTAATTTTGTCCAACTGGTTCGTTGTGCACGTAAAAACTTCGTTAAAAACTATAAAATATTCGGATAAGGTTTTGTATTCATGTAAAAACTAATATAAAACTTAAAAAATCATTATTTTTTAAATATCTTTAGTATATAGGTACATAACATTATCAAATTAACGTCAAATAACAAGTGCATATACTATGAGGAAATTGTGTAATAAACTAGATGAAATAGCTAACTTTAGCGAAGGAACAATGACCGAAATTAATTCCATAAACAACATAACATATGCAGGAATAGACAATAATTTGCACGCGCGCTTTTCCGAACGCCGCACGCGGTGGTCGGGCAAGATGGCCGGACCGACCTTTTGGCGGGAAGCGCTCGTCTAACGGTAATGGCGTCTTTTTACGCTACCTGCTTGCTAATTGGAAATTAGGAGCTTAATGTGTACGGTTCTAATGTACGTTTGAATTGTTATTGCTTTTTTCGATTTACGGATTTGTTTGTCTTTTCCAATTGACGCTGGGACAATTTGTTTTTATGCGTGGGCCCGTAGGTAGGTACTGTTAATTAATCTTTAGGATCACGTTTCAACCGTAACTTTATCTTTCAATAGAAAAGAACAATATTATCCAATAAATACTCTTCTAACGATATTAACTAAAAATATATATAATGAAATATCTGAAAAATTCATTAAATATCTATTTACAATGCCTATTATAAGTTGTATTCAGTAACACATAAACATTATAATAAACACGTTAATAAACTACAGAATTTCAAATATTCCAGTAACAGTGAATGTTTCTAATTAGATCACCTATTCTCGCAAAGATGGCTGCCGCATTACCGCCATCTGTCGCGTGTAAAATGAATTTATTTATATATCTAATTGCTCCGTACGGCCATTGCCGACGCGTATGCACTTAATATGGATAATATTAAAGCTAAAAGCTGGTATCTGCTTAAAACAACGGTTTATTGCTCTATTGTCGTGAAGTTTTATTATTGAGGAACGGCTGTGGCGCCATCTGTTTTTATGTTGAGAAATAAAGTTTTTAAGATGAGTCGTAACTTTATGATAGTTCACATTAATAATAAAAATTATATCCAAAGTTTTTTTTTAATCATACATATGAAACTTACGTAGGATCGTCCATTAAAAAGCGTACAATCTTGCTCATTACTCTTTATTACATGTTAAAAAAATATTCATAAAAGATTATACAAGTTAGGGAAGATTTATTCGCAATTGTTTTAATAGCTTTAACAGCAATAACTTATAATTAAACTGCAATTTCTGTAATATATTATGTCATAAACTTGTCAAAAAAATGACATAACTTGCGGTTGGCTCACCCTCGCTGCAAACACTGAAGGCACTGATCCTACATTACCCCATAAAACACGGTTATATCGGAGTAATATGTATTATGACACACTGAGACGCGATATCGAAGGATAATGCTGTTTTATAAATTGTAATAAAAAGGAATATGTGAAATTAATTTATATTAGTATAAGTGGTTTCGTAGATGTTTGGTTAATCGTAAGTTCTAATAACTAAAGTTCACATTGTAGCTTAAGTATGTTATTGGTGAAATTTCTACGAAACAGATCTACATATATGTTACCATGTTTACTTCTGTTTAAATACAGTTTTTCATAGTGTGTCTGTCTGTATTGGAGACGTCAATTTCAAAATAGTATTAAAATGCAAATTCCACAATTTTGATTGAAAGCTCATAAATAGATATGAAAGAATGGTATATAGAAATTCATTAATAACTATTATTGAATTATTGTTTTACCCGCCTATTTACATACAGAGAGATTTATACGATTATCATAACATAAAACTTTTCAGATTATTATGGTGATATGTTGACGACTGATTCACGAGTTGTTAAATACTAATATGACGTGGTCTAAAACACGAATACCAAAAGTGTGCGTTTTTTTAAATTATACAATATCGTGAATATTTCCCGTTAAAATGTTTAGAAGCGGCACCCTTAATATTTTCACTTACACTATTCTCCTCGGGGCATAAATCCCGTCTGAGAACAGCAGTCTGACGAGTTCCAGTTTTTATTACACCTACCGTCATTACAGAGGGACCGATGCCATCTATCACGGAATATGGCTGTTTATTTGTTTTTATGTTCCGAATAATATTCTGAAAGAAATTAATGGCTCAGAAATATTGAAAGGCGCATCTGGATTTTGTCATTTAATTTTTCTTTAGGGTTTTGGTAATAACGATTTTGTTTGTGGAAGAAAGCCACTTATCGTATAAAATATAATGAAAACTGATCCTCCTTTTTAATTCTTTCATGGAAATAGTTTACAAGTTAAGTACAATTTAAATTTCAAACAGCATTCGTACATTCCACAACAAATTCTGTACCAAATTGGCGGAGAATCCTGAATCGGGTACGATGTTTATTCTAAGGGGTAGAACTGTTTAAGTAACCCATTTGAATGCATACTTGTCCGTCACTCGACGCTATATCCAGAGAGAAGCGAATGCCGTTACCGATACACCAACAATGACTGAGCTTCTTCACCCTCCTATTTACACCTCTACAAGAGGATAAAGAGGTGAACTGGAACAACGGGATGGATCACAGTTAAATGGTCGGCGGGTAGAACGAGCCAACTTGTCACATACGCGATTAAACCTGATTGTGATATAGGCTCACGGGATAACTGTTGATTTGATTTTATGTTACGCCAAAACGTCTGTTTGCGCGTTTATAGCTTATAAACTCTGGTTACAATCGAACTGTATCGACAAATAAAATTGACTGTTAAAGGATTATGACGCCGTGCGCCGAGCGTTTTGAGCCTGGATAATATTGTGGTTTTGTCTTTATTGCTTTTAGAGATTTAGATTATATTTATTTTATTTACTTACTACAATAATAGTTAAATAAAAAGGTTCTGGAATGGATAAAAACGCATAGTTAACTGCTATACATTCTACGGTCTACCATCGTACAATCTCTATGATCCTTTGAAAAACGTGACGGTCATGTATGAACGCATATGCATAAATAGATATGCGTGTAGGGTATACGTGTTATTACGTATTCAGATACTTTAAAGATTTTCTTTACAGTTAAAATTATGTACAATGTACAATCTATTATCTATACATTTGGTACAATAAAAACTCAACTGTTTTCGTTGTGATATATCTACATAATAGTCAATCTTAAGAGATAGTTACCTACAGTCATAAAAAGCTTATTTAAAAAACAAACCGGGTTTTTTTCAAATTGAAGGTACATATTTTTGTTTATTTAGTTGACTACATCAGACAAACAGGATATTCTTTGAAAAAACAACCTGCAATAAGTTTCAATTATTTTATATTGAAAATAAAATATTTTAAACCGGAACGAATCCGCAACCACCAACAGCAAAGAAGGCGGAACACATTACATTCACAGAAGTTTCTCGAAGCAGCCCGCCCTCAAACGTGCGATAAATAAGGGGGGCACAACAAAAACTCTCACAGGCATCACCTCGGCACGTCACCCTGCTCAGATTTCATTACCATAAAGAACTGGAGGCCTTAAAACCCCCCCCAGTCTAAAAGGTGACGTACACCATCCAATCACACACGGCCTGCCACCCCACAAAGCACGAACCCATCCGCGCCTTAATATTATTCCTCGTAGAGGGGTGAGGGAGGTCTTACTAGACTAGACGCTTGGAATCCCAAAGCGGGCCGGTCCCCGCGTCGAAATGTGCCGTAAATCGTCATAAAACTGTCTGGATCCATGATGTGACGCTGCCCGGGGGTAATTAAAGGACAATTTATAGTTTTGCCCGTTTCTCCCCTTTATGGAGACGACCTCCTCACGACGGATGTCGAAGTGTACCTCGTTTTTGCTTACTTTTTCTTTACTTCGATTAGCGTCCTTTTATTAATTTGTATTCAGGAAAGTGATGAAACTTTGGGATATATTCCTATTCTATAGTAATATATAAAAACGTTTCTGTGAAAATAATAGACAGTAAATCGATAAGAAAGATTTATGGTAGTCTCTGGAAATGTAAATCTCTTCATTAAAGTACAAACAACTATTTTAACCATTTGAACATGATTGTCGAAGAAAGTCTAGCAAAGTAAACGAATATTTTTAATAATAAAATTTAAATTCGGATAAAATGTCAAACGAAGCAACTTAACATTTTAATTTAAGTATAGTCATTACTAAGTTCTTTTTCTTAAAATTTTTGGTGACAAGTATCGAATGCTAAAATGTGTTAAAATGTTTAAAACATTATCATATCTCAGAATTATAAATTTTTATAATTGCTTCGTTTAACCCTTCGATTTTATGTAAAAACATCGATTTACAAATGTGATCGAGAGCATCAGTCTCATGAATTCTTTTTCAAAAGTTTACGTATAAGTTAATTTTATTCCATTTTAATTTCAGAGGACACAATTAAAGCACCTATTCATCGTGACAGATTAACAAAGAGTCTTCGTCAAGTTGAAAAATGGCGGTTTTAACGTGGTCGGTGAAGAAATATCACGCGTCCATATAAAGCCGTGGCTTTAAGGCTATGCTAATCTCGAAGGCACCTTTGTAATTATCTCGAGTTGATTTAATGAACATTTTATTTTCTGTTTATAATGGACACAAATGTCTGGTAAGCTATCAATCACTTTCCTTAAAATCGCTGAACGATATGTGATCAAAAATCCTGATAATATTTATAGCTCTTTAAACTATATTAAATTTAATAACATCCTAAAATAGATACTTAGACCAGCAAGAGTGTGACATTTTACGGCTTTTCTTTGAAACGTAGATACATAATAAGACATATAATATAAAAATCTCTTATATACATTTTGAATATATTAAAAGAAGTTGTAATCCACGTTTTTTTTGTTACTTTTAAACCATGCAATGTACTTTGACGGTCCTTACATTTTGTATTTCTAGCCAATGTGTGTATATAATGTAAACTATAATAGCCTACTTTAAGCATATCGCTAATAAATTCAAAAAGCTTTTATTTAATTAAGCAAAAATCCAAACTATCAAACAATTAACTTGAATTTCTTATCTTTTTTAGGATAGCTCCTGCGAAGCCAAAAAGACGCTAAACAAAAATAAGTATTACCAACGCCGTAGCCCCATAACCGCATAGATGTGCTACATCACTATCCAATTTCGTAGACTCGTCCCACGAATAAAAAGACAAGGAAAAAAATCATTTTAATATCGTCTCAATAACATGAGACCTTATTTATGCCGTAAATAACACTTCAATAATGACGTAGACAGAATTTTGTCCAGTATACGAGAAATCCTTATATCTTTTATTATATTATATCATTCGTTATAAACAGTTGACTTCTTCGATACGTTGTTGACAGCTTAAAAAATGCTAACATACTGTGAAATAATTATACAATTTTTTAGGTTTTAAGGTACAAAAGTTAATGCTATTTATGTTAGGTTGTTAGTAATATAATAGATCTGAAAAGCTTGTTTGTTCGATTGATCGCTCTGATCTCATGAACGACCCATTCAGAAAATTCTTTTAGTGTTGCATAGCCCATTAATCAAGATATTTATATCAATATATTTAGTAGAAATATCTCGAATTATTGATGTGAAAACCAAATTTATAATAACTAAAAAAGATTGCTTAATATAAGTAGTTTTAAAACATATTGCTCATTGAAAAGAACCTACATGATTAGAGTAAGTTTCAAAAGATGTTTTAAAATGGTAAATTTGTTTAACTACTTATGAATTTTAAATTTATTTACGGTATATTACTTTTGAATAAGAACGAATCATGGTAAATAAACCGACCAAATTACTCTCTTTGACATGAGTATTTTTTAATTAATTTTAATGTAGACTTTTCTGCGATTACAGTTTAACACCTGCCTTACACTAAATAGTTAAAAATAAAGCCACAAGAGGTCAATTTGGGTGGTTTCAGTTGCTCGATTTATAGTTCACGTTAGAGTCGGTTCTCCAGTCACGTAGCAAGGGACGCAGTCTGTTTGTCCCTCGAAACTGATGATTTGGAATATTGACGTGAATCATTTTATATTTTAATTAAAATGTGTACTTGACATTTTCATTCTCCTGCTTGTAGCTATGTTTTATATTAAATATTGGCATTTTGATATCTAGAAATATATGTCCGTCTAGAAATAAAAAAAAACTGTATATCTTAACTACGTACTTGATAGTAGTACATATTACTACGAATTTATAATTAGACATTAAGTTCAGCTTAAAAGATGATATTATTTTTAACGTAGCAGCGACTGCAAACTTTCCAAATAATCCGTATTTTCGTTCATTATTTAATGAATTATGTTGATTACGCCTGGCCTCTTGCGCCGGTATAAAACTTTTTCCTATCTCAAGATATAACTTGAATCGTAAACTCTCGGTACGAATGTATGGAAAATTTTATTTTCAAAAAGTGATTATTTAATATTGTAAGCAATTTGTTACGATATTTTTCTTTATGATTTAATTGTTTTTAATTTCCTAAAGAGTATTATACCCTATTATATTTAAATCCAGAAGTATATTGATAATAATACATATCAAATATAAAAATAATATTATAATAATATTAGGAGATAAGAATTATAACTTAATGTATACAGATCTCAGCTGTAAAGATTAATGTATTGTATCTTTAACATATACTCGTAGATATATGGTTATCTGTGCCTTCTAAATACAATAATCGAATATGGTTTTGGTTTTTAAAACTGTGACTCAGAAAAATTTGTCGACTGGCTATAGAAATGACAAAGATATACGTATATATTTCATTTATATAAGAAGCAAACAAGATATTATTATCAATACTATTACAAAATATTATAATCTCATTATAAACATTAACTTTTCCAAAATACCAGTTTCCCTGCGTACAATATGTCCGATATCTTTTTAAGATATCGGAAATTATCATTTACGGTAGTGATTAATGTAAGAAACTTCTCTTTTTTTTTGAAGTAGGTTAAAAAGGTTTGCGACACCTTTATTTCACTATTCAAAAGTTAGAGAGCTGTAGGCTTATCAGAAAAGAACCGAAACTATTTTGGTCATTAACCATCTCGTAATTAGCCACTATGCCCGAGCCGTTGGTCGATAAGAATAGTACGAGAAGTCGTAACGTAGGGAAAGCAATCATTTTAGGTCGGCTAATTTTTGGAGAAGCCTTCGGCGTCAATCTCCCGGTCAGGATAGGGCCAATCTGGTAGCCGGTAGACGTTGCATTCATTACCGTCCATCGCACATGTACACGTAAAATATTAATGTCTTAAATCATTTTAAGAAATTAATCTTGTACACATTAATAAATATTAATATTTTTACAGTCACATCATCCCGTAGAAAGACAAATTAAGCCCAAGTCAAGACGAACATAAGATAATATTATACATTATCATAGATAAAGCTCTCTCAGGGAATCCGTTTGATATATTGTTATGATTATCAAGAATTAATCGTTCAAGAACTTAGCCGATTCCTGGATGAGTAATTGAAAGAAACTCTGCCCATTCGCCTTGCTCGAATACATTTTAATGGGTAATTTTATGTGTTAGGTGTGCTTTGAGGCGGGAGAACTCTGGGGACTTGATTTGCACAAGTAATGATAAATGTGGCTACATTTTGTATTGATTTATTACACAATTGTTTTGGAAATGATTTTAATAAGATTAAAGATCATTCTTAAGAAGTCTATATAAAAATTATTAAGTATTGAATGTCATGGTTAAATTTGAATCTAATTATTTAAATTTGTCATAGCACGAGGACGTTACAAAGTTTTGATGTTTTTAAATTCTTGATAGAAGTTGCAATTTGAACTGCCACGGGTTAAATGGTTTCTGAACAAAAATCAAGTTACATATCCTAGTGAAATACAATTAAAAATAAATTTATATATATTAATAATAGTATAGTTGTCAGTCCCTTGCTTGTAAATAAAG
>JAOSYY010000007.1:4356702-4397549 GCA_025727935.1 Hebomoia glaucippe
TACAAGTATACATTATGTCTGTCTGTTATAGATGTTAATTTATTACTTTTTTTGTAATACAGTAAGTAAAACACTTTATTAAAATTTGGTACATGCTAAGAAATTATAATCTTAGATGGAGCTAGCTTTGCCAAATGCGCGTATCGTACTCCGAGAATTCCATATTTAACTAAAATACTTTCCATAAACATATTTTTTAGTTAGCAAATATGTTATAGAATTAAGTGCTAAATCAAAGTATTACTTAAATGGTACTGTAATAACTTATAAAGTTGTTTTATTCAGTCCTTGGATTCTCGACCTCCTTTTTAGACTAAAAAATAAATCAAGCGTTCTTGTCACTTACAATTTTCTAGGTATCTATGTGAATGTTACGAAGTTATCAATAAAATATACGAACATTATGTCATAACGACAATATTATGATTGTCCTAGTTGAAAGAACCGGGACTAATAAATCAAGCTTATCGTGTTATTTATAAACATAAAATTAATAGATTTATTTAAATTAATTCAGTTGCATTCCAAAGCGTGCATCTAAGCATTTTAATTTATTATTATTCTTTTGTTTTAATTGTTATTTAAATATAATTTAAAAACGCAACCTTGCTTTCGAATTTCAAAATGATTTGTTTGATTAGAATATATTAAAATAAAATATTACGTTTTTGATCGAATAGCACATATACTAGTCATGAAAAAAAAAGAAAAATTGATAAGAAAATGTGCCAAACGTGATATGATACTTAAAATGTGAACGATATCCGATTACTCGCCGTTATTACAATTTATCAAAACTACGTTAGCTCCGTATACTTGCCTTCAACTTGCGAAGCTCATCTGACCACTGACATCCTTCTTTGTGGTGAATGCAGTACACAACCGAACCCATTATAGCCTTCTCCGACTCCGGATCCGGATATATCTGTAACAAAAAAAAAGTTTTATTAAATACCATCAACAACATTGAAACTCAACATATTTCATCCATATTTACGTTGTTCGAACTAAATAAGTGACAGTTAGATGACACTTTTTTTAACTTATTAACTATATATCTAAACATTCTGAATTATGGATAGAATACAAGACGTCAAAACTCAATAGCAACGTTAGTAGACTGATGGAAACGCACGCGGCACAAGCATAACGGATTAAATAGGACAAACCCGATCAAAAATAAACCACATCTCATACAGAAAATCAAACAGCTACGCACCGTTCGTTCGAATATGGAACACATAGCTTGAAATATGCAAAATGGCGGATTTGTTTTTCGCACGCAATATAACGGAATGCGTCACGTCGTCGCTAGGGCTCGACACAAAATGCATATCGTTCCCGTTTGTACTATTTTGTTATCTTTATGGGTGCAACGAACAGATGGCTCGTGTGGACCACAGTACCCTCGTTTGCATAGAGATAAGCGTGATTTTTCACATGCCAATCTAGCTTAGTCTAAAAAAACTAACATATCTAAAATTAGAATATCACTAGCAATTTTTTCACCTATTTCTTCTATTGAAACAATTTGTATTTGAAGATTAGTGAAATAAAGTTCAACATTGTTTGTAAACAAGAACTAACGACGTATTTTAACATCCGAAACATCTTGCAAAGATGTCAAAGCCAGAATATAAACATTTGTGCCAAGAACATTCAAACATTATCCATTGCTGAAATTGAAAACGTTTCTAAAATTAAAATTCGTATCAAACCAGCATTGGACATCGTATCATTCAAAAAGGTAGTTAAAAATCTCGCTAAGTAGTTACGAGCCGTTCTATTTACAAACACTGATGCATGTGGTCATCGGCATGGCTGCTGCATAACAGCACCTCAGAATCCGTATTCTATAAATTAGGATAAAAGCGCTTTATACTATTTGTTTGTAACATCGGATTGTGTGACGTGCTATACGGTAACAAAGCCGAATGTTGTACGGCCGAGTGACCTTAGACGATTGCTCTCAAAGCTGTCCGTGTATAAATTTACAAATATAGAATGTTATTTGTGTCGTATTCTAAAAAGATGAACCGCGATGTGTTGAACTCTCCCGCATCGCTCAATTATAGAACGCGTTGTATCGTAAACATAAAACGCAATATTCTATACATACGACTTTTCGAAAGTAAAGTGTTAGGGAGAGATGAAAATTAGAATGTAAGTTGTAATGCAGGAAAACAGATAAAACTAAGAATGCAATTTAAATTCCTTATACATACAATTAATTTCAAAAAAACTATCCGAAGTCAGATGTTTGTTGAAAAGTATTTTTTAAAGGCAATTTGTATCACGGTAAAAATAAGAGGACTTTCAAGTAACACATTACAGATTGTCACAGTATACTCACAAATAAGGAAAAATAAATTTGACCGTTGATAGATTAATAAAATTTAAATCACTTTACTTTTATTAAATTTGTGTAATTATAGAATTATCACAATTAAGGCTTGCAGTACTTATGCGAACACTTAATCATTTTGGTTTACATTTAAGAAAAGTCAGGCTGAAGTTATCGAAACAGGATTTTGGAGTTACAAAAAATATTCTAATGCCTCATTAAAATACCAATAGCTAAATCTAGAAACTGGGAAGGTTACGTGGGTGATGTGTTGCAAGTATCCTCGGCGGTGGGCGGTCGATAGGCATTGCCATGTAATTGGACAATATTTTATACCTTATATGTGTGAGCTGTTTGCAAATATTTTCTATAAATATAAATTAACATCTTGGATTAACTCCATTGCATTTCGTAACATTATTTGTACACGATAGCCGTAATTTTCCAAATTACATTGTAAAGATGTTTTTTTATAAGTGCTAATAATTAGAAACACATTAATTAATTATAATATGATTTAACGGTACAATACATTATTTAAAAAAGTCGTGCAATAAGCCTACTAAACATTAATATGAAAATCAATTAAATCGCCCCTTATAAATTGGCCAATACATCGTCATATTGTAAAGATTTCGCAACCCACTTTTATAAGGTTCTAATTAAAAGTAGCTTTAATTAATATTATAACTTCCTATCCTCGTCTACTTTTCCGCTAATTTCTTAGTTACACAACAGCTTATATAATTTTTTACAAAATGCATATGGATGTATCGTCACATGGTACATATACAAAAAAAAAATTTACAATTTTTGTCTGTCTGTCTGTGTGTTCTGACTAATCTCTAAAACAGCTGAAATGATTTGGCAGAACTTTCACTGATAGATAATGTAATAAGGTTTAAGTTAGACAACTTTTATTTAAAACATTACTTACATCCTATTTACTTGTATATTTTTGTAATTAGGCCACCATTATTATAGGTGATTTGCGACTCTCCGAAGAGGGGGTCACTTATTTGTTACTAAATTAACACGTGTTCAATTAAAAATAATTTTGTATAAGTATAAACTGACGTACATTATTTCAGTCTACAATTGCCACAATTTATCGACCGCCATATCCTGTGTTACGTCGTATTAATGGCTAATTGTGGAATAATAAAATTTCAACTTAAGCTGTGGCGTTCATCATATATTTTACGACGAGTGTATCCTTGTCTTAAAGGTATTAATGTAATATAACATGATATATTGACTGTTATGGAAAATTAAATAGGCTAAATGTAAAATGACTTGTTGATACCCGCGCCTTTATTCATGGCTTCATCTTAGAGATATATGACATTCTTCTCTTATGATTTTTAATAAAACATAGCTATGTAATGTAAATGTCAGTTTCAGAAACCATCGCAAACTACTGGAAAGAGGATGTTGGTAGACTGTTAACAGGCTTTGGTAGCTTCACTTGTAACTTACAATGTAATCAATTAAAGAAAATTTAACCAGAAATTAGAACCAAGAATTGAAGCATGTTATTTACTCCACACGAAGAAAGATTGACGTTCTAATTCTACTGTATTTATCTTTTTTTATGTGATAAGAAGGCAAACGAGCAAACAGTTCAGTTATATTAAGTGATTCCTGTCGCCCATGGACACCTCCATGATCAGTAGATCTAAAAGACGCGTTGCCAACCTTAATGCACACATCATTTGGCATTTTTAGGACGTTCTGCTGCCGGCCTTATTTATTTCGAGTATTCGGAAATTCATACACTGAATTCGAAACGTACACAGCATTTCACGAGTTTTTCATCTATGAACGGTGGTTATCTGTTCGTCTGTGTCATCATAACTTCTAAATATCTAATAGGCAGAATTTAATTCAGTTTTGAAAGCTGACGTGATTGAGCTAGTTCTTAGCTATTATTTATGGAATTTATAATTTATCAATGACATGTCGTCAAAGTATATTTTAATTTTTTAATGAATATTATACCATCTTCTATTTTTATATATTGTAATTAAATTTTTCCTATACATAATCTTATTATTTTAAACGTTAATTATAACCGTTATCATTAAGTCAAAAATAAATTCCTAAACTAAACCTTCCCCAATGTGTTAGTTACTACAGTTTACTAGACTGTTTACATTC
Source organism: Hebomoia glaucippe (assembly GCA_025727935.1). Lineage (NCBI taxonomy): Eukaryota > Metazoa > Arthropoda > Insecta > Lepidoptera > Pieridae > Hebomoia > Hebomoia glaucippe. The sequence goes on from JAOSYY010000007.1 coordinate 4,361,207, forward strand.
TCACGTCAACGGCCGACAGGTAGTCTGGTTAATCTTGCCTTATCTTGTCATGAGCTACATGTCAATGAACACCACATAAACGCGTTTGATGTACAGAATAAGGTGTTCAAGGCGTGTCATGTCACGTATGGGGAACGAACTTGTATCCACAGTAACGTTAAGTAAAAAGGACTATATTTAAAGCAGGTAGATAGAGGCTTAAAATGGCTTTTGGTAATTAGTTTAATTAGCATCAAAGATTTTGAGTTGGAAATCAGATGAGATCTTACATTTCCAGTAAAAACATTATAGGTTGGAGAAGAAACCTAACACGACAATTCTAGTTTTTTAATGAATGCTGACATAAATGATATACTAACAACGCATTACCGATAGCTGATTATTTATGATCATGTGAAAATCATCCTCGAAGTTGTTAAAAAAATCTTAAAAATTTGCAAAATAATTGTTTATTTTGTATTCGGTATTAATAAGTATCAAATATATAAAAATAATGTATATGTATACTGCATATATTCATAACATTTTGAACACTTGGCGAGACTTGTTTGTTATAAGTATAGGCATCAAAAATACGGTAATGTAAGAAAAATTCGTCGCATACCGGGCATCAGCTAGTCTAAACTTAAAATGTTAGACAAACCATTATAATTTCATTACATCCTCATAAACTAAATAAAAACTCAAGGCGTTACTTACTGTTTACAATATTAAATTATGGTAAAAAACTTAGACCATTAAGGTTTGGAGCGGAAGTGAGTTCGTCGGCCGTTGGCTAGCGGAACCTTACCGTGGAATATGTAATCACTTTTACAATTATAATTAGTATTGTTAGTATGTTACGTTATGGAGGAAGATGCCGAGATACATTGGTAACGATACACTTTTTATTAACTCAAATATGCCTGCGTTTCGTTACCCACGCAAATTATCTAGTGATTTTCTGAAAGTTATCTGTCATTGCGTCATATTTTTACGATTACCATTTAAGATAGAGCTGTCGTATTTATTAAGATTATAAAAAGTTACAAACGTTCATAATTAATAATATTTTAAAATAATATCAATAAATTTGAAATTTCAACGTTCTACGTAATCTGTAAAAATATTACCTAATAAAAACAACCGACGTTACCAAAATATTAAAAATGATTAAATTTCTTTATTTATTTTGAACCTTTCTAATGTCCTACTTTAAAAAATGAACTGTAATTGTTAATATGCATTTAAAACACATACAACCGACGCGTATACACGTCTAAATTCAAAACCGCCAAGCTTATGATAGACATAGATTTTAGATTATTGATTGTAAGCAAACAGCTCAAAACCTTTGACGGTCCGCTCATCATCGATGTACTAATGCATCTGAATTGGGTTTTGTTTATCAAACATCAATCTTTTGCTTAACAAATCAATGTTTTAGAATTTATCAAAGATTTTTCCGACACACAAAATTGCGACTTGTATACAGAGAAAAAAATCACACTAATAATTAATTGTTATGCGAGTGTCCTTAAACTGTTATTACCACATTCCAGGTACCAAGAACTTTAAGAAATGTAGATTAAGAAGTAGGTACATATATTAAGAACGAATCTCATATTCCCTGAAGTTTTTTTCAGTTCCATTTATTTGAATAGACAATAAACCCTGCTTATGTTTATAGGAGCGTTAGTTTTTTTACGAAATGCAGCAAAACAAAATGTTGCTAACTAGAAATAATATACTTGACAGGAACATGATATCAATTAGGTTTCCGACATCACGCTGAGCGAGTGTCGAATTGCATTCAGTTTTTAATATAATCTCAATATGTTTTAATTGTTAGTTGAAAATTTTACGAAAGAAGATTATCGGCTTTCATGTTTCTTATCAATGCCATCTTTATATATACATATTTTAAAATGTCGTATGTTTAGATACAATCAGCGGAGGTCATGTCAAAAATCCTTTCTTCATAAATATTGAATTCATGCATAATTCAAACATGTATAACATTAAAAATAGCTTAAACTACATGTCAAGGGCAACGTTTAACAATATAATAGTCGAGACTGTTATATTTTGTATTCTTTTAGTCTGTGCATTCATAAATATGTATTGCCATAAAATATACAGTTATATGAATTTCGTTGTTTCTTTTAATCAATATTCTAAATAAGAATGTGCAATACTTGTGACTAATTTCGCAAACTAATGAATTGATATTAGACGCTATAAATCTCCAGAAAAAAAAATTATATGTAATACAGTATTTGAGGCAACCTCATATTAATAAAAACTTAGACAGTATTTTCAACGTGTATATTTTATTTTTATTGATTAATTTTATATTTATCTAGAGAACTTCCATGAAAATTTTAAATAATAATAATATATACTCAGATACATATACATTATATATCGCAATGACATACAAAGTTTCTTTTCAGATCGATTTTTCTTTGGTATTTGAAAAGCTTTTCTAAACACAAGTTTATTTTTTTAATTTAATACTAATGTCTATAGCTAATTTCTACCGCCTGGCTAAATACATTTATTATGAAACTGACAAGAGGTTATGAAGCAAAGATATCGATTCCGGCGTGTGGTTAGACGCATCTCGACTTGATTTATACAGTTTCAACTGTCGGTACATCTTGTGGTCAGCTGATACATACTTGATAGTATTAATTAGTTATTACGAAATATTCGCTGTTGCATAGTAAGATATTGTTCTGTTTCAGTCTTTGTCTAGAGCATGGTTCGTCCTTTATATTTATATTATCTTGTGTAAATTTCTGGTAACCTATCATAAAGTTCTAGTCACCTGGTACTTTATTAAATTTACAGGATACAAATTACCTACATTTATGCATTAAGCCGTAGTAGCTATTTATTTATCTATCCTTATTTACGTAGTTTAAAAACAAGCATATTTCTGTGTTTGTTTTATTAAATATTTTTTTGATAAGACACTAGCTGATCGGCTTTCCCATTAGTACTAGGGTTTATAGCTCAATTTAGTAGGAAATCCCTGACAATAAAAAATCCCCCTATAAATATAGTCAAGTAGCCAATTGAGTATGCGTCCGCGCAGATTGATTGATCACCGGAAACCGCCATTGAGCAATTGTTAGCTCTCAGGCGTCACAATTCGGACATTGATCCGCAAATCATTCATAAATGCTAAAACACTATTTATGACGCATAAACGTTCGCTATAGTCCATAAAAATTTTAGGTTAAACAATGATTCAGGAATAAAGGTCGATTTATTATATTATACTTAGTAAAAGTTCTATAATATAAGTTTGTACGCGGAATAGTTTGTTTAGTAGAACGTGCTAATGAAGAAGTTCTAATTAGAATAGAAATTGATTCGAAATTTTCTAATACCGTAGAGGTATTAACGAAAAAATAATTTAGATATGTTAATGAGAAGGTAGTCATAGTTTATACGAAATGCACGAGCAGCTTTGGAAGAGCAATCAAGGCGAATGGAACCGCGTCGCAGAGCTAGTTTTAAATAAAATAAACACAGTATCGAGCTAACGAAATACCGTTTTGTAGTTCTAACCTGAATCTTTATTTTTAATTACTCTACTCTACCAAAAATTTTGGGAGATTAAGATTAATTGCCACATTTGATTATATTATTTGTTAGATCATTTCATGAAATGTATAAAAATCGATTTTAAAAATGAAAAAATATTTTATCGTATATTATTAGCATTATTCTGCGTTACTAATAGTAAATTCAACGAACCAGCGTGACCTCAGCTTATCAATATACGTCATTGGACATGAAGAACTAAGTAAACGGTGATTCATTGGCCAATTATGTTGTACTAAATATTTTCCAACTTCCTGCACGAAAGATATGAGCATTGTAAAAGCTCACAGTAAAAATAATACTTGTAGCATCTTCAAAAATCCTTAATGTAGGTAATATTACTGCTTCCGTATTACCTGACGCTAGATAAGATGAACTTATCAATTAGGTTACAATTGAAACATTTGATATAAATGTGGATAAAAAAATTAATAGTCATTTGTTTTCAAAAGAAACGCCGTTCCTTGAAAAAATTCTGCAGTTGCCATTAAAATCTAAACTAAACACCACACCAGAGATAATCCTGCCATTTTATGTTTTCTGATTTATAGAATGTAACTTCATATTCAACCACTTTTTTGAATAAGGGGCCATTCAAGTATAAGGTAAGTGGGTTGATTACAATTATTTACCCCCCCATTCCCCTTGTCAGCAAAAGTAAGCAAAGCTCTTACCACCTCCCCTATGCTTATGCAAACATCTTTAAGTAGTACATTGATTTTTTAATGATGCAGAAGTTCAATCTAATCATTATCTAGAATAAGAAAGAAAGCCCCCTATAGTGCTTACGTAATACTTGAACCCCTAAATAAGTTTTTTAAATCATAATTTATTAAACAAGTAAATATAAAAAAATATGGGCAGTAATAAAGGAATTTCATGTTGAATCTTTAAGAATTTTGTAATAAAGTCTGTTGCATTGAGATTATGCGATTACAGCTTAAACGTTTTCATCTGATTAGAGTAATTGAATGTAAGCTCCCACAGTTCCCACATTTTATCAAAAAGAGTACATCGGTTATTACGTAATTATCGTTCACGTGCCTTTGTTGTGCCGACTATTTTTTGTTACAAATAATATGTACGGGGTAATGAAATAATATTTAGATACCGGATCATCATTCATCAGATAGGCTTATAGATACCTTATAGACGCTTGAATTAACTTCACTTGTAACTAATAATTATAAACAAATATTTATTCTAAATTTTACTTCACCGCGATAAAATAAAATTTAAGTTAATCATTATAATATTATCTATAGATACCAACTTTTGTTTTCATATTGCAAATATACATTTGAATAATTATATATTTATAATCGTATATATCTTGACTGAACTTGGAGCCAGGCAAAAGAATATTACTTAGATCTTAAACTTATTATGTTTTAGCGTCGCTTCAAAATGTCTAATGTTTTCTTTCAACTAAATTAATAATAGCACAAAAACTAATATCACCTTATAGGAATTCAGTTCACACACCGTTATATCATGCCACGTTGTGACATGTCGGAATCGAACTTGTTAAATTAGTGGATCGGTTGGAGCATTCCACGGGTTTTTATACATCTATCCTGACCTTTTTCGTGTTGCCAACTGCGTCCTTTCTTGAATACCAACCAGACAATTTGAAACAACCAAACTAGGTAACCCAATTTCATAGTAAAAAATTTACTGACATCCCGTGTCTTTGCAGTCAATAAGTTTAAATACGTTGTTATGCTTGTGACGTAGAGGAGAAAAACATTTATAAGTATATTCAGATGTCCTATAATTCTTTCTGTGTAAATAAAGTGGGAAGAGATGTTTCATTTTTAAAAATTTATAATCCTCAAAGTAATTAAAAGTCAAATAAAACATAAAATTCTTATATGAACACATATGTATATCGGTAGCTTCATTCTTTGATCTCAAAAAAATGAGGCCTGAAATTATAATTGAAGTGGCAAGATGTTCTTTAGAACTTTCATAATGAAAAATTTTTATACAGAAATAATTTTCGTCACTTACAAGAATATAACACCAAATAATATTAGGAAGGCCATGTTCCAAGCACTAATATTCAATATCTTTGCAAATATTATATAAAATATAAATAATATAAAGATGATGATAATAATATTGAAGACGAACAATAAAAAAATCGAGTAATACGTAGAATTCATTGTCAGTTAGTTAGCAATTATAAAAATTCCCACGGTTAAGAATTGTTAAGTCGAGAGATTAGTGTTTTCTTAGAACTGCTTAAGTTTTAAAATATACAATTATATAAATATTTCATAAAAGTAAAATTATAATTACAAACCTCTAATAAATCATGAAGAAAATCTACATACCTCATAGTTGACACAAATGTAATAAAAAATATTAATTTTTGAAAATCACTATCGGCACGTCACGCGCTAACCGAAGAATTTGACAAATTAAACAAACAGTTAAACTAAAGCTCAAATGTGTTGCCGCACCTGGACACCCACGTACCAAGTTCCACCTGACGACCTCATAACAACATTACTGCTTATGGGCATCCTTTCAACAAAATGTATATGTACATTTTTTTATTAGTTACCAAGCAGCCATTTGACGGAAACTAATATTAATGAAAAGAAATGTGGGCGTAAAGTAAGCGATACAAAAAAAGTGCTTGAGAACTGTCGCCTACTCTTTATAAAAATTTCTAGTATAAGAAGGCTTGATAAGTTTTTCATACTTAACCACGAATACATAATACCGAGACGTTACAACTTTAACGACGAAAATACTTAAGATATTATGTACCTACCTATGTGTTTGAATATTTTTTTCTTAATTTTGTACGGTGCCTGGCCACTGCACAATAAAACTCAATAATTTTGTAACAGCTCATTAGATTATATAACCATAATTTGAATGCTTATGATTATGATTACAAATGATTACTAGTTATAACTTATTAACTAACTATTAAGGAAAATATATAAATATAGAATTCTCAATTTAAAATAAAAATCTAGATTAAAAATAGTTATTAAATCTTGAGATTTCAAAACGAGGATCGAAGGAATAATATATTAAAATCATTTCACGCTGGCTGGCGACGAGACTCAGCCAGTCCAAAGGCGAATCTCCGCGTTAAACCGGTCTTAAAAGTAGGCTTGCAAAATCAACTTCCTACAGCTAAAGTTGCATTGTGGTTACAAACAAACATCAATAAATGCTACGTGATATAACGTTTACAACATAAAACGTATTTCGACTGTGACATAACCTCATTCTAACGTAAAATAAAACTAATGACGCTAATTTAGAACACGAGGATGATGAAAAATTAGGTTTAATCTAAGAAGAAACCATATGGTCAAGAGATATACAACAGACAATAAATCATGCTACTAACGCACGTTATAGAGTGCTTACGCATCTATGGAACTACAGATAATGCACTCTAATGATAGACTATAAGAACAATCAAATGGCTATCATGAAAGCGTCAGTTTTATTTTATTTGGCTCCTTAACGCTCGAGGCGCGGATGTGTTTAAAGAAAAAAACAACTCGCGTGTACGGTCATCCGTGGGAACGTAGACACGATGAGTACGAATTTTGTGTTGCCATTTTACGAATTTTGGCTACAAACTTCAGTCTTAGGCAAGTCAAGGGTATAAAAACATCGACAAATTATTACAATGGCGCTACGAATTGATGCTATTAAAAAAACTGCGGACGTCTTTACCGGTTAAATTTTTATTTCAATTGTTTACAGTTTCGCATGAAGCTTGCATACTGATGACTTATTTTATATAATTACAATTGTTTATTTATTTTGGTCTTAAATTGGTCATTTATATTTAAATTAGCTTTGCAACACTAATAAAACAAACGTCAAGATGAATTTAATCTGAATAATAATTTAAAATGTTGAATGGTTCCGGTAAGATGATTATTGTTGCAATATAATTCACGTTAATGACTAAAATTCCTAGGTTAATGTAGATTAAATATAAGCCGTGATCTTGAACCAAATAAAGACAGGTACTGAATCTGTTTGCTGTGTGTGGGATGAGTTAGAAAGAATAACTAGCAAATCAAAAAATAATGTACAAAAATTGTTATTTTTTTATTAATTAAGTGATGCGACGTAACTTTTTTATATTACAGTAGGGCAAATCAGCTTATAGATCCTAATGGTACGTGATTACCATTAACATCAGCAAGACTAGGGATCTTCCAAATGCGCTGTTGGCTATTAAGGAAATACTATGCTGTTTAGTGAATTTTTATATAAGCGTGTATACGATTTACACTGTTGAATTGTCATAATAACATTGGCGATAAATTTAAAAAGCGATACGCGTACACATTACAAAACGATGACTAAACATCGAGCTTATTTCGAAGTCTCCCACAGAGTTGTTAATCACTTGCGCGAAAAGTCGACGCGCACTTTACAATTCGGGTCGCGTCCGAGCAGAGCACAGATTATCCAATACATCGATTTAAATTTTGTAGAGAAACATTGACTTTAAAATTATTATGATTCGTATTAAAAACAGTGATAATTAAAAAGACATTTAGCTTTTTATGACTTGGAGGTTCATAGAAATTTCTAGTAATTTAAAGTTCTATAATCTATTCATAACGCTTGCACTTTGTTTGATTGTTGTTGCTATGTAAAATTTGATACAAGTTACCTAGCGAATGTACGAATAAATTCATACAGCAACACGTGCTTCTTTATTGAACCCCATGCAAGGAAGTAAGATTAATACATCTTAAAAATTCATAGGCGATTTAAGTCTGACTTCCACTTTAAACTTTAATTTACCATTAACAAGATATGAAGGACGCTGCGACCGGATGTTCATTGCGGTCGAGTTAATCGCCGAGTTTAAATATTGACCGACATCCGGTATATTGACAATCAACAATCAAACTAAATAAACGCAAAATATGCCAGTTTGTATAATCTCTAAAAAAAATGATTCTAATAAAAACAATATATCGATATCGATCCTTGTTGAGAAACCTATTGACATTATCAATTTAAAAATTATATAGGTGTCCACGAGAAAGTTACGTTGTTAGTTTAAAATTCATTGATGACGTGTAATTATTGAGAAGTATCGATCGTGAGAATTTATATTATTAGAGTCAATCATTTCAATAAGGCACTCATCTTATAACAATGATAATGATTTGTTAAGAGCATAATTAGTATATTCAAATAGAAATCGTTATATATACTTAAGTAGTACTAACATTGTAATAACTGCACGATAAATATATAACAAGACACATACGTCAACCTCGTTTATTCAAAATCCAAGATACCAAATTATAATGCATATTGTTATTCGAACTACATTTACGTTTAACGCTTTATATCGAAACGACAATAAGAAGTAAAATAAGCTTACGAGACTTTATATTATTAGTTAAGTGAAATTAATAGATGAGTGTTAAAATATTTTAAGTAATTATAGACAAATAAGGGTTCAATTTAATGACATAAAATGATATGTTGTAAAAATTTATCGGTTCATAATTATGGACCTGCGGTTTTCTGCCTGTGATATAAAAATTAAAAAATAACTTTACGTTATGTTTGCCTGTTTTTGGATCTTTTTAAAATAAATGAACTGTGAGCAGTTATACTGAAAAGTAATCTTCGTTTTTAGCGATTAAGTAATATTAATTTGAAACTAACGATTTGTTTTATAAAATATCAATATTTTATCCTAACCTAACATAACATCAAAGCTTAATTATCTCGACTAGATCAAGGAATAGCCAGTAAAAATAGTAAAAGATATACAAGTCGAAGGTTAAAAGGCACTCAGCGTCAAAGGGCTCCACCAACAAACATTCGATATAAAACAGACGCATTTTGTTTACAACCTATAAATACATGAGGGCCCTTTGAGCTTTTAATATCAGTTTTTGTATGAAACAGCTGGTCAGAGGACTTGACGTTTTTGCTAGTTATTTTCAAAGTAACATATTGTTAGGGGAGATTGTTTATGGTAATAAAGAGTGCAAACTCTTCGTTTACGAAACGCTAAACAAAATGAGAGTTATTTTTTCCTTATTTCTAAAAAAGTCTTACATTCCGATAACAGAATAACTTTCAAAGGGTTTCGTTTGCTCCATTTTAAAAAAAGCTATGTAATACTCGTCCTTCGCTCTGTACTAGTAATAAAATATCAGGTTTTATTTAAAATATAGTAACGAATTTAAATTTATAATTATACAAAATGTAATGCAGCTTGTAGAAGATATTACTTTAAGATTTACGAACCCATAATTAAATGAAGAAATATTTGATGCGATGAAAAGCTCTTAAAATATTGCTGTATTTATAAAACGACACTAATGACACTTCTGTCACTGAAAAATCCGCTGTAGCTTTTATGTTATCCCTCAGCTAAAGGTCAAGTGACGCTTCTGAAACATTGAGATGAATTAACCTTGAACTAATTAATTTTTAAATCACTCATATTTAATTTATCAAGTATTTTTAAGCAATCTCGTTACTTACGTACATTCGTATTAAGAAAATAAATTAGAGACGTTTATCAATTACTATGTAGTATCTGAAACTAGTCATTAAATTTATATTTAAAGTATATCCATAAACCACGCTTTTTAATTGAAGGATTTTTTTTAGATACTGCATGAATGTTCTTAGATATTTAAAGATATTGTTTTTATCACATTAGCTTGTATCACTGATTATCTAGAGTTATTATGTTAGGAGGAAACAATTCCTAGAAATTCAACATAATATTAACAAAATGAATTATTTATAATAAATTGTTTACGCACTTCAAAATACATTACAGGCAGCTGCCGAATCAGCTGATCAATGAAAATCTCGATACTCAGGTAGTGTTTTTTTAAACGTCAGCTGTTCGGTGCGTGTGTTAAATCTTCCGAAATTTCCGTTAAAACATCTGCTACAGCACCTGCCCGGCAATGCTTTTTCCTGGTATGCAGCATCTGCTAATACTATTACTAATCAATTTCATATTAACATAATTGTAGTACCAAGATACAGTCTTTGTACATAAATTTTATCCTATAATAAAAATCTTTTCAATATTCCGATATTACCTAGTTTACTTCACTTTAAGCCAGATTACTGTTCCAACACGGATATTTCAAAGTTATTTTCTATAAAAATATAATAAGGTAAATGTAACATTGTTAGGCAACCACTCGATGTATTGTTGTCTATTTACAAACAGCTGATATTGCAAAAACACTTTTCTAGCAAACCTACTTATGAGTGAAATAGTTATCGTTCTGATTGTTTATATGTATGACAGTCATCAAGAAATAAGTAAGAGGTGTGTTTGACTTTGGATGATAAACCTCATCCAAATGACACTATTATTTTTTAATAATGTAATATCGACCCAGAATAATCTCATCAACATTCGGAATTCTTAGACTACATTTAAATTTACTGGACACAACAGTTTCTCTCGTTGAACTCGTAGCTCAAACCGAATTAGCCGATTTTGTTTTGTTTCAAAGTTGACGTGATCAAGATATTTAGGATTAATCATGAAGACATGTTTCGGCTTTTGATGATTAGCTGTTGCAAGTCACTTCACTTCAAATTCTTAATATTATGTACATGAACATATATAAAATACCGTAGAACTATGTATTATAAAACCTATATCAATCGCAGGTACAAGGAAAGATTGATAAAATGCGATTACCATAACATCCCCTTATCACCCGGAAACGTAATAAACAGTCCTAGTAAATCTTTTTTGCGCATCCGTCCATGCGATATTCCGATATCTTCAATGTTAGATATCAAGTGACATCCGTTGATATTTGCTCGAGATTTAACGCTTGAAGAATGCAAGGGTGACATTGAATAAGGAATATACTTAGAGGTTCATGTAATAATCCTTTCCTGGATTGAATTACCACTTTTTACAATTACAATTGAATTATTTGAATAATTTCCGAGAATTATACTAAATAAATTTCGATCTCTTCACTTTGGAAACATGATCGTAAAGCAAAACGTATTGCGTAAAATAAAAATATAGTTCAAAAAATTCTATACGTACATTTCTCCCTTAACTTCGACTTCATTCGATATTTAAAGAATATAGAATACTTTTTTGTTTTATGATGGTTTTATTATCAGTATTAAAAAGCTTCTAAGTTTGAAAAAGTTTCACTTCAAAACAACGCACATGCTTTTATCTATAACAAATATTTTAAATTAAGTGTTTTTAGCTCGTCATCTACTTGTAAAGGTATGGTACTGTATCTGCCGTGTCTTTAGAGAAATAAATAAAAAATGAAGAAAATGAGGAAAGCACCCGGAAACACATATGACTTCCTTCAACCACACTTACTCAAGGTATTTGTAACGAACAAATACTAAGTTTTGAATAGTTCAAAGGTTACTAGTGAATATCCAATTACCATACAGCCTTCTAAAAGTGATGACTCCATTACTGCTGATTGGCTGCTAACACGCAACGCGTTGTAATGCGTTCTGACGTGATTTTATTTGCTGCCTCTACATTAGCGAGATTGTTGGGTCCTTTATATGTGGACATCAGCCATTTTTAATAGCTTTTATGAATAACAAAAAGTAATGGAATTATTTAATGGCAACATGAAGTAAAATACATTTGTTTTCTTGCATTTAGTGAGACTGCAGTGATAGATATGAAACGACTGAAATCTTTTGGAACAAATTCCATGACAGATAATTAATTTCTAAACTTAATTATTGGGTTTAACAGCTTCGATATTGACGAAATAAAACTTATTCAAAGTATTTCATTAGAGTTTCAAACTCCCGATATACCTGTCAAATACAACAGCTGACGGTATAAAAAGTTCACCCTCTTCCTTTATTCGTGTCCTTTAATAATACATCCTTAACTATAGGATTCAAGGATGACTTACCATATACATTTACACTGAGTTTAAGAATTCCGAATATGTAATATGCAAGATGAAATTATATGTATTTAAAATTTATAGAAATAAAACCTTTGAAACGAATAGGCCTTTGAAAGTATTTCAATATTTAATGAAATTAATCATACATAGATTATAGAACAAATGAAGTAGTCATGTCATCATTGGTTATTATTTAAAAATTATCTGTATTAATTATACAGATCAATAACCACAAATTTGTGCGCGCCAAGAATTACCATTCCTTCCATTTTCAAATTGTAATCAACTAATTTTTTTTTCATGTCGTGTGTGCACGGTTCGCTTCCCACCAGTAGCTTGCACATGGCATCGAGGAATTTGACACGCAGATGTTCGTTCCGCCACACATAATAAAATTCCTAATAAATATTGCAACAGGAACGATATAGTACATTTTAATTCAATATGACCGAAAGCTTACGATTACAATTAAAATACTTCAAGTTCATGACAGAGAAAGCGTTAAAATTTAGTTTTTATTCTTCATGCATCACGATACGAAACATTTGACTATTTCGTCGATTAAAAATCTAACCTAGAAAGTGACTGTGACATCCATTAGCGCATGCGCGTGATTTACGCGTTTACGACGCATATGGTAATATCATCAGTTTCGAAACGCCTTCCATTTCCTTTAATAAAAATGTTTCTTGTTTGTAGAAATTAATTTAGTTATGCCAAAGCCCTCTGCCGTGAGCTAACTTAACGGACTTCAACTTTGTATGCTGCAAGCCTGTAGCAATGAAACGCAGTCTGCATTCCATACACAGGAATTCGCGCCAAATGTTAACCATTATGCCAGTAACGATACGTCAAAGTTTTTTAAATAAAATACCACCATAAAGCTCGGAGAGGTTCAAGAATTAATGCATTTCATTTTGGATTACAATTTAATATTTTATGGTAAACAGGGTTTAACTGGTAGTCTCATTAATTTTAGTGTCACTTACGACAGTTCTATTCTTATTCATATGATTAATAAGTATAATAGATATATAACTGTTATTACAAAATTATATCTCATACAATTTTTTAAAATAGTTCCGAAATTAGGAATACAATTGAAACTTTTTGACTAGTACGTTACTCATCTAATTATTCAGAAATAGTGAATATTTTACAATAATAAAACTCCTAAAACGTTCCATGATAGCGCCGGCGAGTCATTTAGATATACGGATATCACTATAAACTTAGTAATATTCTATCTTCAATTTGTTGAAGATAAAAGGCTAAAACATAAACATCACACTTGTAAAATGAATGAAAGACCTAAATAAAGTCGAAACTTCAGTATTTAGAAAGGCATCTTTAAAGGTGAAAGTCATGTACTAGGTATCATGCTTTGCAAAAACTCGCATCTCTGTTCGGCCTTGCCAAGGTGATTGCAAGGGGGACAAATATAACGGTGTACTGCGCCGAGCACCGGCTCCTAACTACCACAGTATAAGCGTTAATACAACAACGCTATACTTCATACCATTGCCGGCTACACTCAATACACTGTTATTAACCTACAAACAAAGCCATCAATGAAACACAAAATTTAACATTTGTAAAAGTACCATTTGAAGTTAAGCGTGAGAAACGAAACACGTATTTCATTTCCTTTGAAAGATATAGCTTAATAGCCAGTTAATATGGCGTAGCCACGGTTTGCATTTCGGACACGTCTTTATTATCTTTTAAGGGAAGCCAGTTATATTTAACTGTTACCGTCTTTATAAGGGATGGACTACTTATCGTTTTGTTTGTAAACAGATTTCATTGTTGTCAAGTGCTTTATTAATTAAAAACTCCATACAACTTTTATGTCATTTATGATAATTAAAGTTACGTAATTTAACAAAATACTCGTACATACAAATGGATTATCTGAGATAAGGATAAAATACTTTTTCAATATTTTAACACAGTAATAAACTAACTAGTAAGTAATCTAGATTGTAATTTAGAATCGAAATACCATTACAACAAAATTGTCGTGTCGTACCATATTCGGATCTCATACATATCAAATAGTAAAAAGATAGGGGAACTTACGATTTGACTGATTTCTGTGATGGGGATCGGCGAAATTGTTTTCTCAGACCCTTGAGGGAGAGATGAAGCACTAGGCGTCGGCGATACTCCAGGGGAGCTCGGTTGAACATTTACAACGCTTTCTTTTGAAGTACGATTAGGAGAAAGCCTCGAAGGGAAGCTCAATGTCTTCGTCCACTGCGATAAGCTACGCACCATCTTGACTGTTCATAAGCACAACACGACACTAAAACCTTATAAACGAGCGGTACGTCCACTCTACTTGAGCACCGGCGAACGAATGAAATGCCATAAAGTAAACAGCCTCTGCAAGTTGCGACGTGTTTAATGTTAAATGTGTGAGTGTTTATGGGTGTGTGTGAATTATGTTTATTATATGTATTGAAATGGGAGCTGGTTGCGGTGGCGCAGACCAAGCTTTTGTTTATCCCCCGCGCGACCTTACTGCATCTTAAATGCAACTATAAGGATTTCAGGACATATTCGATAATTTCATTATTTTATACGATGTTTTGTGGAATGAATATGCAATTTGTTTTTAAATATGAACAACTCATGACAATCTGATGTATACTTTTTAGCCAGTTTATTTGTCAATCTTAAAATGGAATAAAATAATGCATTGTTTCCTTTACTTGCTTCGTTTATTTCTAAACCACTGTATCCTAAAGTGCTGCTTTTCGTTTTTTCTTGAACTACAACAAATAATGTCTTTTGGCCTATATTTTTATGCAAACCAACCAAATTTACTTGCTAATAAAGAAAATAAACAAATTGAGTATACCGAAATAACTTATTATTTTTCATATTTTAATTTAAGTTAATATGTATTTGAATAATGTATATCTCCTTCGACGTTATTCCTAGATGTTTTTTTTTTGGATTGGGTGAGGGTTATATGTATAGGTCGTTTTGAAAAATAAAACATATAATATTAAAATATAGGTGAAAAATAAAATAAAATTTCTTCTTTGTCGTGGTATTTGCAACGTTCTAATTGAACCCAAATCATTAAGAAATTTGTAACGCTATATAGATTGCAAAAAATAACTGCACGTGGCATTCCAAAGGGTGGCACCCTTCGCTATAAGATGCGACTATGGGGAGCAAAGAATTTTATTTACTTTTCTCGCATATAAACCTTGTCGAATAAATTCCTTATATCTGGACAATAACATAAATATCTAGACTTACTATTATAAAAGTGCACAATGTGTATGTCTGTAGAATAATGCTGAGAATCCTTTCTGTACATTCCGTTTAAATATTCGTTTATAATTTCTGAGTGACGCAGACTACATATTATGTATGGTGAACCAAATTATAAAAAATAAGTGAGCAGTAAAAGTAATAGTAACTAACATCACGTAAGTCTGCTGATGACCGTAAAAAACATTGTATTAAGATGTTAGAACTGATTTTTAGTGGAATAAAAATAAATACATATAAAAATAAAGCTGTCGCGCTATTCACGCAATTCGTGTATTTGAAACAATAGCGGTCCACAGGATTGCCTGTTGCAACTTCCGACGCGCCACGTGCGCGCGCGCAGCTGCCGTACCGCCCGCAGCGTTTGCGTATAAGTGGAACTCTTTAAAAGCTCTCTGAATTTTTTTTAAAATTAAATTCACTTATAGTTCCGTTCGAATCGAGAACCATGTTTCATGTAAAAGTAGTAAAATATTTTTGCCGGCTTCAGTCTATGAATTTTCGAATTTCTTTCCCTAAGGCATAATTTTCTACGGCTAAAGATAATAATTATTAACTACATTATCTATTTCATCTACTTCAATAACGAAATGTAAATATCAACATGTGTAATAATTTTTTTCTCAAGACATGAAAGTATATATGGGTATTTATATCTGAAAAAAATTTATAAACTATTGTGTAAATCTGTTTGTTTCCGGACAATCTCTGAAACTACTTGACCGACATTGACGGGACATTCAATGTCATATAGCCGCTGTTATGACGGGTAATAGAGACTACCAAAATTAAAATATCATTATCATATAGCTATACTTAAAGTTGCCATTTAAATAAATATAGTATCACACATTCACATGCATTAAAAATATATGTTTTTTGACAAGACTAAAGGGCCATACTTAAAGAACTGTTGCTTCAATACAAAGCGCCCTACGAAGTCTTTGTTTGTAATTGGGCAAACTATCAGAGTTCCCTATTGAATGGACCCTATTCTAAACAAGAGGGTGGAAGCGTGTGATTGACAATGCACTTCTATAAGTTCAAAGTTATATGAGAACGTCAGTTAACGAATAGAATCAAACAATCTATAGGGTTGAAAACTCTGCGTCTCATATTCCATTTTAATGGACGAAAACTCAATAGCTTTTTATTTAAACGTGTAAATTTTGAACGAAAACTATAAAATAGTTTGTTTATTTATTGTAAAAACCTTCAATATCAAAGCGTATAAATTTAATGGATTTTATAAATTGATCTATTAATCCGCCAAAGCTAGACTTTAAACGGAATTATTAGACTTTTTAATAAGTTGTTTGTTAAATTCACTAAGTAAACAAATCGAACCTCATTAATAAAAGAATGAAACTTTAAGCTACTGGAAAGTCCAAGTACGTTATGAACAGAAACCCAATATATCCCGAGCATATTTTTCAAAAATTCCGATTTTCTGAGAAAGTGTTTATTTAACAGTTTATTTTACGTCTGTAAAAATATTAAATATACTACCAAAATCACGTCTATTTATGATTTGATATAAATATCTAAACAAAATGATCCTCATAATATCTAAAACTAAGTATTCCATACAAAATATGATATAAGTAATATGAATCGTTACCCCTTTTAAAATTCCATTATTCCATAAATTAAATACCGAAAAATATAATTACTTTATCCCCAACACAAAACCATCCCTCCTCTCTAGTATATGCGCACAATTCAGATAAGACTTATAAAATTACAAAAAAGATTATATTTATTTTTATAATAGACGAAGCATTTGTAAAAACCATTCGAAATCAGTCAAATGTCAATCTACATACGCTCTAAAACTATTTTTGTGCCCAGAACAGTCGTAAATTATACACTCACTGTAAAATATAAGCATTTGTGTTTTGTTAAAAGTTAATTATCTTCTTAGCGGCTTACGGGTGTTTTGTGCAAGATATTTTAGTAATGAGGAGAAAATAAGTTCCCAAAATTAGAATGTATAGAAAAACAATTGAGATTGACTATTTATTTAATTGTACACGATTTATTTATTCGGGAAGCTTACACATATTCATTCACAGCATTATATTACTTTTAAAAACACATTTAAAATAGTTTTATCAAGGATCAATAAAATTAGTCGCTATATATATTTTCTTTTATATAGCACGAAAGTATCAACATTTTAATCTCTATAAGTACATATATAAATAAATAGATATTAAGATATTGAATGTGAATAATCAAATTTTATAAAAGATTTCACTAAAATTCCTTTTGTTGCTTAATCTATGCGGATCGTTAGTAAATGACTCAAACATCATTATAGAAAATAAACAATATCGTTTGGTGTTCCCATACAAAATTATCATTCACTGTAAATGTTACTTGATACATCCGGTTATATCCTTTATTACTCATTAACTTAAGAGTTAAGTTACAATTATAAATTCTCGAAAAGCTTCGATTATTGCAGTTCACACGTGTATTAATAGAAGGGATAGTGTCCCTCGAATTGTTGTTGTTATCTGTAAACTAATTGTTCTAACAGATACATTATTTCCTTATTTGAAAGTTGCGTGCTACGGATATAACCCCTAAAATTTTTAATTAACATGTGGGTCACAGAAATTAAGCAATTTAATGTTATTCATACAAAAAGGCATTGTAATATTTTTATAAATTATTTATATGTAATATTAATACAAAATTTGAGCTAACGTAAGCTTAAATTTTAAAGTTTCAGATTAAATAAATTGGAATCAATTTGTATATGAAATTTAGTAATAGTAATTTTTGGCCATATATTAATATTTTTAATATATAGAAAGAGAATGAAATGTCTATTTGTAAAAATTTAACGTAAAAAACACTGATTAAACATTGGTTTAACTTCAAACACCTCCATTAAGCGTTTGACTTTAAAATAGCACATTGTCCCGCATTATGTAGGCGATTGACCATGTGCAAACCATGCTCTTAGCCAAACAAAAGATCTTCACACCATGTGTGTCACGGACTCTTGTAGAAACAATAAAAATAGATTTAGCAAGGAAACCCGCCGGATGGTGGGCCCACACCATCAATCTTTAAAACACGTGAATAAATACCTTAGAAACGCATTTATTGCCTGTTAAAAATCAATACTATACTTATTTTAAAATAAGAGTAACATTATAGATAATTTATTTTTAAGGATAATATCTTTGATCCATGTTTCAAGGTGTAACATAGACTTCACTGTAGAGTCGAAATTGGTTTATATGTTTGAATACGAGCTTAATAAGAATGTAAGTAAGGGCCCTTGAGTTGTATTTTATTCGTATTGTGATTGTTTCAGTTTTAAAATTCCATACAAAAACTACTATTTGCTAGTGTTTATAATTTAATTTCTTAATACACAAGTATTATTTTAGAAGTCGTGTCCTCGACACACGAATTTACAAGGAAATAAATTTAACAATCGAATGACCTCTTTGGCGCCGTTTTATTTAATTGTCTTGAATGGCATACGTGGTCACGCATCGTCTGCCAATACGTGACGTTTTTTAGACGGGGGCGAAGAAGCGAGCTATCTTGACATTATAAAACAAATTATTTTATTAAAATGGAAAATGTCTTTCTGTGACATTAAAAAATCTCGAATGTCCTGAATCAATTATAGAATAAATAGTCTTAATGTGCCTTTTTTGCTTGCATGATTAAGACTAATCCTCGATAATATAACATCACATAATTAACCAAAAACTTTACCTTAATTTAAAAATACACAAGTTTGCTTTAAAATTAATTTTTAATTTATACTCAGTATTAAATTATTAAAATTCATACGATTAACCTTCAACTTATCAAAGCGTAGGTTTTGTATTTATCTATTTTAAACCCCAGATAATCCAAATTTGGATTTCGAATAATTAATTCCTATAGCCGTGCATATTTACGTTTATGTAGCGTTAACATTCCATTCCGACGCCACATTCACTGAGAATCGGAATAGAGGCAATTCATAAGTTAGCTGTCACTTTAGCAATGCTTTAGAGACCGTTATGACGATTTGTTGTACAACCCTTAGAAAACAAGCATGCATAGACAATGATATTCTATTTTTAATCTGTCAATATTATTGCGTCATTAGTGTTCTCAATTTAAAATTTCTAAACAAAGAAAGGGCAGAGAACTTTTAAATCATGTTATAGTGAGGTGACATTGATGGCGCGCGTAAAAGAAAAATAAAACCGATGACACATTTATTAGAGCTGTCACTTACCTGTGACGAGTCGTAAGTTTAAAAGTTTAATTTGTGATAAGCTAAATGTGTGTTTAGATGGCGTGGATGGATGTGCTACCGGGTTTTAGCTTTCAAATTGTATCTATGTACGTGTACAATTGACCCTTAAATGGAACACGTGGAAACAGAATTTAAAAATCATTTTAAGAGCTGAGTTGTACATATTACACAATGTTACGTGTTTGTTGAGTAATTTTAAAGATGTAAGCTCATAAAAGCTTTTGATAATGACTTTACCGACAACGAAACCGAAATTTAAACCAGATTTGAAACAAAATGAGGATTGTAAACATGTAATAACAACTTTGTTTAAATTATGTTCTTTTTCTATGATAAAAAAGTCAAGTCCCGACAATACTATATAACAGAAAAGACATATGTCGGTCTATGTCACTCCTATTTCTTTCATGATTTTTAAATAATGTTAACAAAATTGCAACTTGGGACCTCTATTGTTAAATACATAATCTCCACTACTATACCGCACAGGACGTTAATCTATAAAAATTAAATTTATGACTCAGCACATACATGAACAATTTAATAAAGATACGAAATGTGCTTGTCAAAAATAAGTAATAGTTAATCATTGAATATAATAATGGTATGACGGAGAGTAATTTCATTTCTCATAGGGTTATTAGACTTCAACTAACTACGCTAATTATCCTCGCTGACAATACGGTTAAGGCATTACTCGTCTAATTCATTTGACAGCCGAGTCGTATTCATAATCGCTTTCCCGCCTTCCCTCGCCCATCGACAAGCTTTTTTTTGGATGTTACTTTTTTTTGGAGCGTTGACATTAGTAAATTGGTTTAGGAATTTTCTGTGTAATGATTGGCCTGTTATTACATTTAGTTTTTTTGAGACATGACTGACGAGCATGAGATTTACTCCTTGTGGTACATACAAGAGATTTGTTCAACAAAGCGTTGTCGACCTACTTTTTTATTTCGAGCATTCGTAGCTTAGGTACTTAAAGCGCAAATATAATTTTGTGAATTCCACAAACATCTTATCTACGAACAGTGTTTCGTAATATGGAACTAAATTTCAATTCTGATGTTTCTAGAAATTGATTAACTTTGAATATTCCACAACCCAATGCTACGTAAATACAACAAAAAAGAGCTTACAGCTAATAATTCCTATTCATATATCATACAAATTTTCTCGTAAGTATCTTAATACTATTTCTAATTTCACATTCATGGCCTTAAATATTATAATATAAAAAAAGAATAGATTTAACATTCGTATCAGTTTATAAATTGACGAACAGGACAAAGTAGATATAAAACAAATTATTATAAAAACGTAGCTAAGTTTTATATTCTAAACACAGAGTTAATATAATTAATTCGATACAAAGGCAGTTACAGCTGCGACTGGACGATACATCGACAGCTGGGCTTCGCAGAGGAATAAAATTGAGTTCTATATATATCAATTTGGCGAATATCGCCAATCGGGATTTTGTTTATCAGCACTTGTCATTTAAATATTTATAAAATAAGTTATATATAGGGAAAATCATCAAGAGTAGTCCAACTCTGGTAAGTTTAGTCATACCTAAGCTATAGCCACAAATCTAAGCTTTTCGTAAACCTAAAAAAGGTTATTGTGATGTTGTTTACATAAAAAGTTTTATTCTTAGCATGAAGGAGATAATAATAACTACTTAAAAATAGAACGTTACGTAATATATAGGGTAGTGTAACAGAAAAAATTGCACATTTGTACTTTTTCAGACTATATGACTATTCTGCGAATATTAAAATAAATAAAATTGAAATATCTTTTGAGATAAAACAGCTTTTTTCTAAATTCATGTGAAGGTATATACGGTAATCATAACGCAAATATAATTTATAGAAAAATTGTTTGTCTCTATATTCTGGATAACCTCCGAAACGGCTGGACAAATTTTGGACATTCGATCTGCCATATGTTCTAATTCATGCTATAAGAAGTAAATTCGATGAAAAAGTGATTTTGCCTTTGCTAACTTTCATTTTATCATTATCATCAAGTTCACACAAAATTAATATGAATGAAATCTCAAAATGTACCTAATATCCAATATAAATTAATTATATAAGTTTCATTTTAATAATTTCGTCCATTTTGCCTTCAGAACTATGGCTTAAGTTACAATATTAATGAAGCTACGATGAGAATCTAACATACATGAATGCAGTAGGTAACATTTCAAGTTACAAAGATTAGTGAATTCACAGAAAATCTCTGGAATGCAACAATAGCTCCCACGAACTTAAACTGACGTAATTATAACATTATGGTACTCTTTATTACTGTTACCTAACATTATCTTGACCTTGTTTTGTACATTTAGTGTGTTTTGATGAGCAGATTAGAGAAAATTACTTTCATATTTAACTTTTTAAATTTGCGGTATTGAGCGGACGTATTTACATGTTTGTTTTTAGTATAAAAGTAGGAGTGTACCGTATCTGTGGCACAGTAACTCCTAAACGAATAGGCCGAGTTTAAAGGCGTTCTGTTGTCCGAAATATAAATTAATCGACACAATTTTTAGTTTTATTTTTAATATCGAGGTTATTATAATTTTATTTTTATAGGTGTACTGAATATTCTTCTTTATAGGTAACTTATTATATATAATTTATTATATATATGTATGTATATGTTACCTATAAAGAAGTAATAAAGCCTACAAAAATTTGTAGTGCTGTGTAAAAGTAACACGTAAATAATTGGTTAAAATTATTGATTACCATAATTTTTTAAAGTAACTAATAACACTTATTATAAATAAAAAAACGTTTAAAGCTTTGTACTAATATTAATTAATTGTATTGAAAAACGTAAAGCTAGGTTTGACAGTAGTGAATAGAGATGGCATGAACCGCATTCCACACTATGTGATGTACTGCTTGAAAAAATGTGGTATTTTCGTTAATGACTCTTGATTTGATACATAAATTAGTTTTCAAGTTTGAAATAATTTATATTTTAAATATTTTCGTAATTTTGCAGTGTATTTATATAGAATTATGTGGTTTTAATTCTCTTAAATTATATACTGACAAAATTATTCTGCGAATATTATCAAAAAAAAATTATTATCTGGTGCTCAATATAGACACATTAATAATTTTTCATATCCATTTTTATACATCTAATGAAATAAACCATTCGTGATGAAAAATCACATAAGTAAAAGTACAATGATGGTACGATATTTCGGCATTATTCAACTGTATTTAAAAAGTATCTACTCTCCCTAGAATAACAGGAATACCCAATACTAATACACATTAACTGACAGTGTAATTGACAGGGGTCGTGTCGGTGGCAAACAATATTCGTTAGTACAGACCACCCGAGGCTTGGAGCTGTTTAAATAAACTCTAATTTGTCATAAGATTAGGTTAAATTACAATTACAGTCGGATATACGATATTTTAATTGTATAATTAGCCATTAATTTAAAAACTGAATTATATTATTTGTTTAGATTTATGTACTGATTTATGATGGACCCACCTAAAAATATATCTTGCGAAATTAAAAACTCATTAAAAATTTAATTAAACAATCTCTCAATGTTGCAAAAATTAAGTAACTCCTGAAGACAGATGTTTTGATTTTAAAAATAGCATTAATACTGGCTCATATTACAAGGAGCTACGATGCCACAGATATACACGTCAGGAGTCATGTTTTACATCAGTAAAATAAGATTGTAATTTATATAATGTTTGTAAAACTGTGAACTAAACGTGATAAATAGCATAAAAACATATTTTACAGCGGTGACCCCTAACTAAATAGCAAAAGGTTTTGTACTGATCATGAAACGCAATCCTGCAAACGTGGGTATTAGCTAGTAACCTATTAAAATGATGTATCTATGAGTGACCGTTAACAAATATTTATAAGCTTACCTGATCCGGTTGGTTTTAGCCGTTAAACTAGTCACAATTAAAATCAGCTGTTGGGTCACGCCCAGTACTGGTCAATATTGGGGCTAGCGCAAGGCTGTTTAATATATATAATCATCTGTTTGTTTATATATTTGAAATTCAAACGACTTAGTCTGAAATACTTTCGTTCCTTGCTATCCAAATATTATATTATAAGCATATATTACATATTTAAGGTACCTACAGCTAAACTAAACAATAGAGCAGGCTTGTTTTACTAACGGAAAACTTTTATACAGTGACAAGAAAATTAAATAATCTTTAGCTGTGCTTCATTTCCATTGCATTAACACGGTGTTAAAAATATGCCTCGTGTTCAATGGTAAAAAAGCTAAAAAAGCGAGAAACATCTAATAATTAATAACGGAACTGATCTCGTAATTAGTAAGAATATTCTTAATATTTCTTATATGTTATTGTAACGAAAGTTACAAAAAGTCAAGCGCAACACATAGAAGACAAAACAATCAATTTCTCAAAACTCATAAAATCGTCGCGACCACCTTGAAAAAATATCAATCAAATAAAAAGTAAATCACACAATACAACGTCCGCCTGCCGTGCCTAAGGGCGAGAACACCAATTTATGGGACGGTATTTTAAAAGTCGGTATCTTTATGACTCATTACTTCAATTTGGCCGAGAATGTGACCAATGCGTGTGCAAACATGACAGACTCTATTAAGTATATGGAGTATGTTTTATTGGGGCCTATAAAAACATTAATAGATAAAAATAGGTTATTTGCTTTTTGAATTCCGTGTTATTGGGTTTGTGTTTAGTTTGCGCATTCTGCTTAGTTCTACGATACCATTCGCTTCAATGTAGAGGAAAGAAAAATTATTGTTATTTGAACGTGAAACAAAGCTAATTACCTACATGGGTATAAAAAAGATAATGAACAAAACAGATACAGAAATAAGTCTGCAGTATGCTATAAGAATGTTGAGAATGTGAATTCCAAATGGCAAGTGTAGCATTTTAATTTTTTTTAATTTTATAATTTGCGATGTCTACTATGAGTAAGCACGAATATAATACTTTCAGCATAAAATGTAAAAAAAACCTTGAATAATTGTCGTCTAAAAATAGTAAGAAGTACTTGAAAACATCAATTATTTTATAAAGAATATTTTTTATAATAGCATTAAGCCGGCAGTCCCGTGTTTTGTCTTGTCAACAGTTGTACCTGCATCTCCCTTCCGTTGTTAAACAATTATACACCTTAAGACATTTGATTTAAGGTACATAGGAGTAGTATTATAGTAATGAGTCGACTCAGCTGGTTAATCTATTACCCAGTAGAACACAGCTTGACACCTCGATACTTTAGTTTTAAGAATACAAATTAATTTCAGTCTTATTAGTATACTTTTGAGTTAATATTCGCATACAAGATAGTTCTTCTTCATTGAAATGGTTTTTCGGGGTTGAGACCACAAAAACACTCTTAAGTTGCTATAATTGAAGTTACATTTTGAATGATTTAATTTATATGTACATCTTGTTTCTTATAGCCGTTCCGAGCACAGAGAAAAAAGGGACTCTATAAGGGTTGATACAATTGATTAATTTAATATTATAAGTTTTATCGATACGTTTATATTGCCTATTGACCTATTAATTTATACTAATATTTTATTAATTAATTTCCATTTATAATTTATATTTTTTTTTCCAAAATCTAACATTTTAGAGATGCCGTTTTATTAAATGATATCTAACAAATAACATTTCTAATAATATTATACTATACGTTTTAATTAAAATAAAGGTCTAATTAATCTATTAAAATATAATATTACGATATTATAATTATTGACTTTGAAGTTATCATAAAATGCAAAAGGATTAAATGGGCATAATAAAAATGTAAAGTTATGAGTACAACCCTAGATTCGATTGAGTAACTTCCACTAAAAGTGTGTAGTTAAATCTTTGATTGTCACTTTGTGTGTATGTCTTGCTATCAGCCGAAGCTGTTGGAGGTCTGTTTCTAAGTAATGAAATTGTCATGGGTAATCGGCGTCGGCTTTGAAGGTTTTATTGGTCTTAAACACAAGATAACTTCAATAGCATTCAATAGGTATAAATAATAATATACCGAAAATTTCTATAAATGATTTACAATAAGTCATCGTATATTCATGTCTAGTTTTGTATATTTATTACACTTATATTAGGTATTGAATAAAAATAAATTAAAGTATTACATATTATGAAACGATACTTAATGTATAGACCAGATTAATATGTCACAGAAATTTAATAATCTATTTATAAATAACGCATTTGAATTGCGCAGGAACACCGTTAAAGTTAAAATCGATTTACAGCTTTACCAACAAAACTTTTTACGACCTATTATCTTATATTCTGTGCGTTCAAAGCGTTTCTTAAAGTAACAAAACAAACAAATAAAAGGTTGTAGATGTATCAGTGAGACTAATCAAATTAGTCACCATACCGGTTTCCGTCACACCTTTATGTCTATTGTTCGTAAAAGAGGACTTTTACCCTATAATGCAAATAAAATCTTTTGTACAATTTCGACTCCTGGTTTCACTTTTGTTATGTTTTATCTGTAGTGTAGAGGCACAATATATCTTTGTTACCCTACAAGAAATATTACGGTAAGCGTGATTTGTTTTATCTGCGTGTTCATTAACTGTAAAAGACAGTTAAGCAATATAAAGAAACATCGATGAAATAAAAAATATGTTGGATTAAAAATTTTCTACTTTTAAACAGCAATATTATTTTTTATTTAAAGAAGTTGCCTTCATTAGTAATAGGAGTTGCACTTCGACAGGTTGTATAAATTAAAATAAGATTAAGTATTTCAAAAGTTTACTTTTTAAATTAAATATGGAATTACTTTTATTGTTTAAATATCAATGTCATTAAATTATTTAAAAAGTTATTATATAGGTACGTATCTATGTTGATTATATTGTTTATCTTTTTTTTAAAATCTTCAAACTTTTTAATATCCACTTATTGTAAATGACCGTTAGGAAACAGCAAGGTCGTACGTTCGCGTCATAAGAAGGCGGTAGACATCTTAAACTACATCCTCGTCAGTATATTATATGTATAGTAAAAATATTTTACAATTAATAAAAACAAATTTACCTATATAAGAAAACAAGGCATCTTACTTATGAGACCAATTCTACTGGTATGGTTTGAATCCAGATAAAAATAATGGATTTTAACTTCACTTTAATAGATTTAACTTTTTGATTTTAGAATTAGGTAAATAAGTATTATTTTGACCGACGTATTAACATCGACGATTCTGATAGTTGTACTGTGAATTTGTATGTTCTGGCGAATTTTATACAGTAGCAGTTAATTAATATTATGGCCTCCGTCAAAAAATCATAAAATAGGCGTGTTTAAATTGTCTCTACTCGTATTAATATAATTTTCTTCATTCTGATAAAAGAAAATCTCAACGATACAACCTGTTTGTAAACAAGGGTTGTTCGGACAGGTTACGACACGTTAAGACAAAGACACTATTGACCTTGTAGCCGTTACTAATCTACAGACAGATACCGGTTTTCACATTTATTTAGTCTATGTATCAGATAACTGAAGTTTTGTTGTAATGTTACTAACTTCGAAAGTGCAAAAAAAAATTGGTACAAACCTTATAAAGTACAAACCTTATAAAATATATGCATATAAATTTTCTATGTGTGCTTTTGTAATTAAACTCCTCCTAAACGGCTGGATCAAATTTGATGAAATTATTGTCTATGGATGCAGGATCAACTGGATCCCAGAATGGTTTACATTAACAAAAAAAAATATTTTTGTATTCATGACGTCTTTACAAGGTAATGTCAGCTTGGTCCGCTAGGTTAAGATATATTTAAAGTATTTTTAACCTATTTGTACGTCTCTATAATTTCGAGTACTAATCAGATGAAAGAAACGTGGTATACATACTTTAGACATGTAGATGTGTGTTTCGGCTTCAGTCTATAAATTTCCGAATGCTCATATAAAATAGAAAAGTTTTAAATGTAACACTAAACAAGTAATTAAGTTTTTTGACAGAGGTGTCAGCCATCAAGTGGCCCATATTGACCTGATGCTCATATATTGCAAAACAGTATTTCGGTATTGCAAGGATGTTATTATGTATTCAGTTGTGCTTATGCCTTATATCTCCTCTGCCTGGAAATGAAGATGAAATGTCTATCTACGTCCACGAAATTTTTATTGTAATTTTAACTTATGGAAAACGTACCCACGACTAGGCGAATGAAATAGCCCGTAATTGATATAATCTCAAACTCAGAATAAGAATTTAGTGAGATTTATCTAAACTTGCTTACAAACAAGTGTAGCGGTAACCAAATTTAACTAATTAGTTCCGTTGGCTTTTCCCACGGGTGTTTTGTTTTTTTTTTCATTTGTCTATCCGCTATAGAGTAGTTAAGATGCCTCGTTAGTAAAGAAGCGTTATATTTTGGCAAGGATTTATTTTAATTTTTGTAAAAATTTAGTAAAATTAGGGGTTGATTAAATAAAACTTAGGAGACAATTAACAAACTTTTTGTTTGGTATTTTACATATAAATGTTGTGTCCGAAAGATTTACCAAACATGAAAATAAATTCAGTTATAAATTTAATTTAGGGGGCTTAATGGTGCATTAGTTAGTAGTAATTAACTATCATAATCTTTTATTGGACTGAAAGATTCTGCATTTAACAGCCTTGAGTATCTTTACATTACCATTACTATCTAATTAACATTATACAGTAACATTTGTGCCGTTTAAGACAATCATAAATACCATAACCTGTGGCTCCATTGATTCTGAATTATCGGTTCCTTAAACAAAATCGACACCACACACTAAATTATCCTTAATAATAACTAGCCGTAATAGCAAAAAAATATAGCTAAACTTTTTGTCTATCGATATATTTTATAAAAAATTGTAATATCAATCGATATTTGAATTTATTCTAAGTGAACAAAAACCAAACGTAAAGTTACATGATGTGACAAGATTTATAATGCAAAAGTATTATAGCAGTGAAATGGCCACGTGACTTCGCACCTTGCGCCCGCGCCAGCTGCGCACGCAGCTGTCTGCAATCTCTACCACCTTTAGGAGGCTTTACTCTATATCCTACATGAATTTCATTAAGTACCAAGTATATTTTATATAAGTGACATCAAGTATAAGAATCACTTGATTGTTACTTCGGCCACATGACGCAATTAATTAAATTCAATGTCTACCTCATTATTTTTATTTCAAGCATTTATTATATTTTTGTAAAATTATGAATGTTCTAATTTACTTAAAGAAATCCGTCGTTTTGAAATTACATCACCATCTTCTTTATTAGTACTTATACTTAGCCATCCCACGGGTAAATTGTCAAAGATCCTTTTTAGCGAATGTTTATTAACTGTATACTACCTTAAAAAAGTATATAAGTTTCATGAAGACAATTTCCCCTATTACCTTTGTAGCCTCAATATTTTTCAGGGATAGTTTAAAACGACTAATATGCATTTTTTATTTTTAGAAAATAATATTTCTGTATAAGAATTGTTATATAAAATGCATTATTTTCATTTCTCGCTTCTAAAACATAGCCTATAGAATAGAGATGAAAGTGTAGATAGCAAATTGACAAACTCACTATCACATGTATTACTTGGGTTTAATCCCGTACGAATCCAGTGCAAGATGTTAGTATATAAAAACACAGTATATATCAAAATAGCAAAGTAACATCAATAAGTCGATAATGGAATCAGTAAGGACGTGAACGAATCTGTCAAATCAAAATTCAATTGAATTATTCATTACAGTCGAGATACGGACTCTTGGAGTTTAGGTCAACATATTTTATTTGACAATATTATTTAGTAATGTTTCTGTAATAATAGTTGGTTGTGTCCGTTTAATCTTATTTAAAGAAATAACTTTGTCCTTCTCTTCCGGGGAGAAAAAATGATGGAAACTTTATTGCAGAGGGCTTTTTTTATTATGTACACACTTATAAAAACAGGCTCATTAGAAAAAGCACGGAAATGTGGCTACGCCTTATAATATAAATAGTGAAGAATATTTCACTTACGCTGAAGTTAGTCTAAGGTTTATTGAAAAACGAAAAGACTTTCTTTAATAAACTTGATATCTATAAAAGATTATGAAAATTTTGTTTTGAAATAGAAATTATATTCACTGAATTCTAATTTCCCAATTAGCTCCTGTGACCGAAATACAAACGGCTAAGTGCACCTCATATTTGTGTGTCATTTTCTTCATACAATATATATTATAATAATATTTTAGACAGATACAAGGTGTAATCCAGTATACAGTTAAAAGATGTATGTTTCGTAAGTATAAAAGTGTAAAAGTCAGTGAAATAAATAAAAAAATCATAAACAATACGCTATTAAATACGTATATTAAACAATAATTTATTACTTATTGAGACCTGATACAATGGCGTTTATACCACATACAAAATTTTATTATAATATTTATGATACCCTATAAAACATCATACATTTAACACAAAACAACGACATAACAATATGAACTTACGTTCATAAGAATTCCCGTGTCGGCTTAAAACACACAGATGAACACATCAGTGTGATTCATCTACAAACTTTTTGTATGTTATAGCTGGACAATACGGAACTATAATCGTACACGGACATTGTAGCGAGATTTAAAGATAATCGAACAGTATAATTCGAAATATCGATACTATTTGGGACAAATAATACTCTAAATAAATTGCCTAACATTATTCTGACGCCTACGAACACAAAAATCACCTAAATAGGTCGAGTCGTTCTCTACTGATGCTGAATATCAAGAGATAAATATACTGAAATTTGGTTTACAAGTTTTTAAACTTTTTCTCGAATACTTCCTAATACTTAAAACTGTAAAAGCGAATTACTTCATCATTGATATTTCACCATCAGTTTATATATTTGTTAGTTCAAAAGATTTCAACGGCACGGCGTCGAATTAAGCGTATAACATAAACTTTGTTTGCATACTTAAAATATAAATTGATAAGGAAAAGAAAGAATGTACATATGGGGTTACCAAAAAGTAGAGAGCACGATATACTTTTAACATCCTTTTTGCAGGACCAGACAAAACTTATTTTTTTTTCAAAGGGATTGAAACCTTGGAAAAGCATTAATATATATATTCTATCTCATCCTCACTGCTTTTTGCTCCCTTCTCGAACTATCCCAAATTCATATACCGACAGTTAGAATTCGGAAGAAAAAGTTGATATCAAAGATTTCATTTCATTGTTTGTTACTACGAGTGAAGCTAATAAATGTACAAACACTTAAAATTACCGCAATACATGACATCGGCATTACAAAGCACCTGAGTTCGCTGTAAATAAAATTCCTTAGCGGGAAAACATTAGATAACTCTTGAGTTACTTAAATATGATAGCGCTACTTAAGATCTTGAGATTAAATTATATTTTAAGTACACTAATGTTTATTATATTATCAGCAACCCATTATTTTGTAACAATTTGTTATCTTATATAATCTTAACGATTGAATTATACTATGCAAATACTATTTTTGTTAGACTTTTTTATACCATAGGGAAGTAAACCAGCATACAGTTAACCTGGTGGTAAGCGATTCCTGTCGCTAGTGACCACCTCCAAATCCAAAGATCTAAAAGTCACGTGAAGTTTCGATGGTGCTCTATATATGCTTTAAAAACGAAATTAAATCATCAAAATTATCTCCCAGAAGATTTTTAATTATCTATAATTCGATAGTATCACTGATCTATTAAAATCTATCATTATATTCTACCAAAGTGTTTTCTAAGGCAATTGGAATCCCTTTATGTACACAAATCTTAATGTAGTCAAAAGAGCGTTCTTCCACGTCTCCTATTGTTTACGGCTACTTTACATCAAAAAAGATCCCCATAATATTATGGAGCCCATGAATATGGTCAAATTGGGTCCTTTCATTGCGGGTCACTGAACTATCTCATGCTAGATTAATCTCTAATTTAAACATTTAACAAAAGATTATGATGCTTACATACTGTGCGTGTAAAATTGGCTTGTTTAAAAAAAATAATAAATATAATTTGATAATTGAAATATAAAACTTGTATTCTAAATTAAATGATAAAAATCGCTTGCTTCTATTAATCGCAGTCTCATATGATATAAACGTTTGTTACTCATTACATAATATATATTGACGCAATGTATATGGTATTGAGTAGATGGTTGCTGTTAGCACTTATGGAAACATTTCTAAAACAGTTCCATTATATTTAAAAAAAAAATTAAAAAAGGCATTGTTTGTCAACGCTGCAATAAAAACAAGGAAAACACGTAAATAATCAGTACGTCAATGTAAGTTTTATTTTTTAAATTATTATTACATACTCAGATTTTTTATATAATTCAATTTATATATAAAGTTAGATATTACTTATGTCAATCAACATCTGGATAAGATATATTTTGTGTGCAGTGGGTAAGCGGCCAGTACACAAATATTTGGTACATATGATAGCATCTGTCTTCTGCTGCGTGATCCGAGGCCCATCTATTATACCACGAACATTGAATACAGTCTTTATGACATTTGTCTTCAATAGATGGCTCTGATGCCCTTTATTATAATGATGGCATTAAAATTTGAAATTTGATTTAATGTATTCGAATTGTGTAGTTTTGTTGCTTACATTTTATTTTTAAAAAAACTAGAACTTTTGTTGAATAAATAGAGTATTAAATACCGGTATCTTAGTTTACACTTGTTTTAGAGTTATAATTAGATTTTATATGTTATCATTGACTTAAGGAATTATACAATGTACATCAAAAATTAATTTTAAATACACGTTTCTTAGTCTCACTTATAACTGAGACAAGGAAAATTCAGTAAAATCTGCAGAGTTAATTTTAAAGTATTTAGAATTTAATATAATATGGATAACCTTTTAATGTTTATGTAGTTTGGATGGTAATATTTTAATTTACTTCAATTTTTTTTGTCCTCTAATAAAAAGTCATTGCGTTGTTTTATATTAAAAAATCATAATAAATAGTCCGGCAAACTTATTCCGTTCACTGTACAGTAAATAAATACATCCCTGTCAGCACTAGTTGCTTAGAATCTTGAGATTTTTTATTAAATTCGAATAATATGCCCACTTTATTAATAATACCCTGTACGTAACAAGATATTTTCAACTATTTTCATGCACCGTTGACAGTTAACAAAGACCTAAATCACCTCACCTCTTTGAGAAATTAGAATTTCAAAAAGTATATCAAGTTTCTATTATATTATATAAAATACAATAGATAACAACCCCTTAACATGGTAATGAAATGAGATTTCGTTTCATTCCCATCCCTATATTTGTCAGTACGGGGAAAAAATTTAAAGTTATTTGCCCAAATGCTGAGATATAATAATGGTAATAAATAAAATTTGTGTATTAATTAAATTACAGTTATAAACAAAAGTTGCAGCTTGGAATCTCGATGATATAAATAATCCTACGTATAGATTGATCTATTTGTCTTTAAAAAATGATGAAAAAACGGACGGATATGTGTAAGGAACGTGTAAATTTTTTGTTCAAATGGTAACTATAACCGATAACTGCTGAGAATTACCGAACTAAAAATATATAACTATGATTATTTAATTTATATAGATCAGACAGGAGAGCATTTATGAATTTATGGATGAGGTAGCGCGAAGAAAGCAGTTTCATAAGAAAACGTGTTGTAATGACTTCAATAAGGCTAAATAAATACGCTTTTTATTCACAATAATGTTCAATAACTATATTTAATTATTACTAATTATTTGCTAACCACTGTAACACATAAGAAGTATCAACGATATAACGGCTTACAAAAGTTCTTATTTAATATTTACTTAATATCCATGTCAATTACATGTAAATATTACTATTAAATAATGTAATTCTTAGAGTTTTCTTGATAGTTAATATACAGTAGTAGTTGCTATGTATTGTGGTTAATGTCTTTTACCAACGAGAGTAGAAATCTATTTAATCCTTGAAGCGAAAACTTATGTTCTCTTGTAAGAATATTGTGCGCGGAGGAGTGTCAAGTTTGGCAAAGTTAAATTTTATATGGTGATGTGTAGAAAGCTAACATTTGACTATACATTTACACCGCTTTTATGTATATTTTCATGCTTCTAATGTCTTAAGTTAAAGCCTAATGCATACATTTTAAATAAGATAAAGCTTCTTAAGTAATTCCTTATTACATTAGCTATCTGCGACTGAAAGTTCCATCAAATCCGATCCAGCTATTTCAGATATTAACCGAAACTATCCGGCAGGCAAAGAAAATTAAATGTTTTTTTTTTTAAATGAGACATATTTATTAAAAAATCTGTTATTTTGACATTACAAACAATCTCTCCAGTTTTATTTATTTGCAAAAATTCTTATCAAGGTCGATTTTTGCAAATATACGATTTAAAGTTATGTATGCGCTTATATTGAGGCGGTTTTGAAAACATCCCCATATTAAAACTAACCCCTCAACAAAAAGTCTTATCAAAATTAAGCAATACATCCGAGACATCAATCAACAATTTTAGACTTCAATATCAATTTTTTATTATTTTAATATTCTGTAATAATTCATTAATTAATGAAAATAATGAGCAGTCTAGAATCTATAAAAATTCATTGCATTTATGACAATCCGCTGAACTCGAGAGACATGAACAAGACCGGTACTAAATTGTAGAACTGGTTATCATTGCAAGGACGCGGAGGTGACTGACACCGCGTTGCGTGCCAAAAGACTACATAAACACTATTGGTATTTAATCGATGATTTAGATAATCATCGATTTGCTGTGCGTTACGGGTGCAAAAAGCATGCAAGATGAGATTTTGGTAATTTTAGGCCGTGAAGGTCATGAATGAAGGCTATCTGATTCACGTGTATGGAATTTAAGTTCCTTAGATATTTTTTTCGTTATAATCTTACCTACCTACCATTTTCTAGACACTGTCTTGATTATATATATCAAAAGTAATTCACATTACAAAGACAGTAAAACCTTATAATGTACAATAAACAAATTTTTCTTAAATGCTCTATATCCAATAGTTAAAGAATCCATGAATAACATTATGAGAACCAAATGATGAAATCCCTTTAAGAAATAAAAAGCACGTTTATGGGCAATAAAGGTTTTAAAAGGATTTACAATCATTGTTCAAATAAATACTCGGTATTGAAAACAGCGCCACCTAGCGACAGCTGTTGGAACCACTTTATTACTGTGGTGAGGGCCACACACAAACTCGGCCGTAAAGTTATGCTTTGTTACGCCACCTGTTGACAATTATTACTTCTGGGAAGATGTTTGTGACAAATACATAAAAATAATTAAAAAAACAATTATAATATTTATGTTTTACCTTTGCGTAGTCGACGGGTGAAGCATTCACTGGACTCGTGAAAAGGCCCTCGCTGTAACAAAAAAATATACGTTTTAATACAGTACAAAATAACGGAACCTTCGAAGTCCAACGATTGTATATTTAAATAAAATTTGTTAAAGTACCTAAATGACTTTGTAAAAACCTTTAAATAGAGACATAACATATGAGTAGATTTTTTATATAATACTTTATTATAAGCTTTATACATCTTTAATAACATCGTCTATTAAAATTAATTAAAAATCTAACTACATCATCTAGATCTTAAATATTCATTGCATGTAATAATTGCATTGGACAGTCGACGCCTAGGCAGGCATAAATCTAGATATCGATAAATCAACGTCGGATACAGTCGATCGGATCGATTATACCGATTATTAAGCAAAACACTGGCTTTGAAACGAGAACATCTCAACAAAAAGCCTCATCTCACTCGGCGACTATACAATAATTTTCCTTACATTACCGTCTAATTACATACTTGCATAAAAACTGATTCATGCAAATAATCGCACAGTTGCGTGAAAAGAATCATATTTTCAATAACTTACGAATATGTTGTCTTATTATATTCTGTATGCTATTATGGATGCTTTAAGAAAGTTTTCGACATGGAATACGTCTCATTGTAGTAAAAATAACACTACACTCGATTAACACACACTCGATTTAATTGATCAAATTTTTTTGTGAAACATTACATGGACGGAATTTTTAGTCTTTCTACCTGTTTTAAGCTC
>JAOSYY010000007.1:4397649-4493640 GCA_025727935.1 Hebomoia glaucippe
CTCGATTTAATTGATCAAATTTTTTTGTGAAACATTACATGGACGGAATTTTTAGTCTTTCTACCTGTTTTAAGCTCTCAAAAATGACAAGGCATATGAATAACATGCCTGTAAATTATATGTATCATACTAGATATATATGTAATCACATATTTTCTATACACGATTAAAAGTAGCCTTAAATTGACTTCCAAAATTGGATTTTCTTGTTTACTAGTTATATTAAGCTAAAAATCGTTTTAAACAGGAACACTGATTATATGTCAAATTTAAATCTGTATTAACGAATCATGTTTAACATTATGGGTGAATTAAAAATCGTTTAATTTAATAACAATCTTCGTTACCAACAGCATCTATCATGAGATCTATAATCTATATTATACGCTTCATTAAATCAGTTGGATCGCGATTTTATCTGTTTACTGTAATTTGTGTGCCATTTGTTCCACATGAGTAAACATTAAACACGGAAAAAATATATGTAATAAATGTTTAAACACTATCTGAGAAGTATTACGTGTTTTTTTTTCAACTTAGTTTGTAGGAGACTTAATATTTACTCAAACTTGTAATAAATCTGAGAAAATAGTGTTTTGAATTAAAAATTTTTATCAGTGTACATTTATCGAGGAAGGCCGTAGGCTATACAGCGTCACGCTACCATTAATAGGAGCGCAGTAAGTAATGTTTCAAAAACGGGGAAAAATTATTTCTTTTGAGAAAAACCGTTGATTGCATGGTAAAAGTTACGGAAAAATAATGATTAAAATTATTTATCACCTGATATTTTGTGAGTTATTGACGAGCTTAAAGCTTAGCGTTATAAGGAAAAATTACGACAATTTTTCTTTATTTCCAAATAGTTGAAATCTTTTTTGCAAACAATTAACGCATAAATAGGTAAGAAAGTAAGGATAAAATCTTAATATTTTTGATAGTAAATAAACAAAGAATTTATTGGTCAAAAACTGGGTGAACAGCTGTACTTGGCATTGATACCTTATTAGATCAACGGGCCACATGAGATCATAAAATATCTTTCTAACAAACAATGTAATTCTCATGATATTCATGACACACATATCATTCTTACTAAATGAATGAATATTGACATATTTGAAGAATGTACTACGTAAACTGAGAATATGTATGTCGTTCCGTTTCAAACGTCATGTTTTCAAAGTCACGCAAGAGTGTTTTTCAATCAATAATTCGTTGTTTAATAGGTTTTAATATGAAAGTTGGTAAAAAAATTCCTGTAACTACATTATTTTTCTGTCAACGCTGATTTTTCTCCATCAAGTTAAATTACTTTAGGTGTAAAGCCTACATCTTTTTTTTCTCTCATATATTTTAATTCTCAATTAGTTTTTTGTATTATAAAAGACATACAAAATTTTATCATTCAGAGCTAAGAAGTAAGAATCACTTCAATCTTGTCATATTTCAAACAAAAACTTAATTCAAAATGGACCTATCATTTTGGCCCTACGACACTACATATATGTACGTCAAATTTTACAACATTTCTCTTATTGCGTAGTAATTGTAATTATTGTAATTGTGAAATCTCTAACTATGTAATAAATAACATACCCTATTTTTTTTTGAAAACCTCTCTGGTGTAAATATTAAAATATTTCAAAGCTTAACCTCAACCATGGTGCACGACCACATAAGAATCACAGAATGATTTAAGTTAAATTTGGACAACTTGTCAATTTGTATATCCGGAAAGGTATAGTAGAAAGTAGTAAATATATGGAACAGGTGGAGTGCAAAACGAAAGTAGCCCAGAAATTACCGGTTTATTAATAAACAACACATAGGAAGTAATTCGTATAAATAATATTTTAGCGGAAACATTTATAAAATGAATTAGTTACTTGTAGCAATAAATTTTATAAAAATTAAGATTTAACACGTAATTCTTAATTGTCCATTAACTCGAAGGAATGTCATAAAAACAAAGAATAGAATTAACATAATAAAACAGTTATGACGTGAAAGACTATGAAATGACATATAATTACATAGTAATGGCCGATGTTGTAATGTACTATGAATATGCAAAAGTACAATGAACCGAATATACCAAAGCACTGCTGCGGGAGTCCGACAAGAAAATCTACAAATTATCCATTTTCTTAATACCCGTTTATTATCCAATTAGTATACTACTTTTTAAGCTTATATCAAATTTAATATAAAGCTTGCAAAAACATACAGTTTGGTAAGATATTAAGTAGCGTCTAAGTGTATAAACAACAAGAAAAAGGATTAGGTACGTTTTGCTGATAG
Organism: Hebomoia glaucippe; assembly: GCA_025727935.1. Lineage (NCBI taxonomy): Eukaryota > Metazoa > Arthropoda > Insecta > Lepidoptera > Pieridae > Hebomoia > Hebomoia glaucippe. Next base: position 4,399,954 of record JAOSYY010000007.1, read on the forward strand.
TTTTTTATTTTATTGTAGTAATTTTGTGTTTACCTCTAATTTACATGTATAGAGATTAAATTATACATATAAATTAATACTTAGTCAATAATATGTATCTAGTTGCTAAGCCTGAATAATAAATAAAGAAATATCATGAGCAGATGGGAACCATAGCGTTTTATTTTTTAATATATTATTTTATTTGTAAACCTTTTGTCAAGTTTTCATTGTTTACGACGAACTTTGTTAGGGTATTATCGACTTTTAATAAGTATTATTAACTTTAATATTGTTTTCGATAGATTTCTAACCACAGCGATGCCTAGATTGAGAAGTAAATAAAAATAATGGGATTGGAATGACTTTAGGTATGTAAGGTATATAATATCATGACTTCATAATTTTGGAGGGTACAGAATTATATGTTTTGTACACCAAAAAAAATTTTAAATACAAAATTGAAACAATTGCAATACGTTATTGAAATGACTTTAAAAATGGAACCCCTTCATTTCTCAATTCTTAACGTGACCTTTAGCCCATTACGTTGTGCTAATTCTAAATATCTGTACTGAATGGTGAATTTAAGTTAAAAGTTAATAATATCACGGAAGCCTAGTAATTTTTCCACAGCAACCACTTCAATAATTACTGTTCTAAGCAAATAAGTATAGATTGTGTCCTACCGAGTTGTTATACAAGCGTTAGATATGGTTAGCTAAATGTAGCAGGTTTGCGAGGAAGAGGCTTTACTCAGGAAATAACGGGCTATGACTATTTACATCTATGCTTAATTAGGGCTGATGCAACGCAATTCTCTACAAATTGTTAGTTTTATTTTAAAATACGTAAAATGATTGAAATGTAACAATAATTATTTTTTAATGGAAACTTCGGTGTTTCTTATGTTATCTGAATATTTCACACATTTTAGCACATGACTTAATATACGAACACCAGCAGTGCCCCGGGTTCACCTAGGTACATATTATTTCTGTATACACTACGTCTCGTTTAGCTATTTAAATGTGAAAGTTATGTCAAAATCATAGTAGTCCTATTGGAAATCAGTTAAAACAATTAAACAGAGACGCAAATATTTTATAAATTTTGTTTCTGTTATCGGTACCGAAGATGCTTTCGAATGAATGTAGAGAGAATAGAAATTTGGATATTACAAATACCTCGAGTCCTTTTATATGTATAGATTAAACTTTTTTAAAATATAGCAATAAAATGTTTTATGATAATGTCACCACTTCTTTCAATAAACTGCACCCGTATGAATACCCGTATATGCGGCGTATAAAAAGTCTTATAAAATATCTAACGTTATATACTTATGTTGTCTTTAATATTGCATACATTTTGACTTTTGACTTATCTACGACTTAACTTCCTGAAAAGCGGAAAAGAAAATTGAAGTTATAATTGATAGAAAATGTCTCTCTAACTTGAATGCTTTAAATACTTATTATCTTTGTTATTTAAAAATTTCACCGGGCAGAAATATTTATCTAGTTATTGCATACGAGAAAAAAAGTGAAGTACTTAGACACATTTTAGTTATCTGTAATGATTTTTTTATTTTTAAAATATTTTAAACCCTATGCTGCGTCTTTAAGATAGGCATCGACAGGTGAGCATCAGGGTCACTCGATTATACCTGAGGCACATGACATCGTTATTTTTGTGAATTAAGGTACTTCAACGTATAAAACTGCAAACATTTTATATAATATATATTAAAGGAATTGACCTCTTTAAAAATTATAAAGATCTATTGAGGCAGATTTATTACATGTTCGTAATATATTGTATAATCTAGTTTTCTTTTAGTATTAATTATTAGATTCGTCGATAATAAGATGCAAGAATATCTCGACATCATTGCTACGTCTCCAGTCTTGAGTAAAAGATTTACCATTTTTAATTACTTGATTGTGATATTGATCAGATAAACTGTGTCTGAGATTATTTCTAACATGTTAAACAATTATTCCTCTTAAATGTATGTAACGTAGGTTTTGAACTGGTTTCCTTGTGTGCTACAAGACATTGGTAATTAATACCAGAACATTTCCACATAACAATAGATAAAAAATGTAAACCGCAGCCCGCATCTCATTTTTCTTTAGTACTCACGTAGCCACTCACTTGTATGCATACAAATGAATAAATAGATACTTAAACAATCTCCTGGAAGTGTGAACTTTCATACAAATGTATTCTCTGTGAAAATGGTTTGTATCAAAATATTGTAGACTTATTATTTAGATAATGTATTATACTTTTTATATTTAAAGTAAAAACAAAGAATTAACTTATTTAGTACATATATTAGAAGACAATACGGTCAGACAAATGTATATGGTAATAATAAGAAAAAACCTAAAAAGTGACGGACGCATTTTTCTAAATATTTTTCAAATATAAATTCATATGTCTGAGAAAGCCTTAAGCAACCCACACAAATGGAACAATTAACACATGCCGGGTAACTCACCTGTTCACTTTGAACAAAAGTCCCACAGGGGTCATTGCAGTTTGCTCGGAAATATTACCTTCTCCACACAAAACTGTCCAAAATTCCAGTCCAAAAAGGAACACAGAGAATTTAGTTTCAAAAATATAACGAAAATCTAACACAATTTTTTAAAACCGAATAAATTTTTTCTCTAATAAAATTCTAATCAGAAACACTGTCTTCGATTTTTAAAATTCAAATTAGATTCTAATCGATGCACGAAGAATCGAATGAGTTGTTGATCGATTACGCGTGGTGATCGAGCGACGGTCGCGGTACTTCTGCCGATTGTCGGAGGTGACAAACACTGACGATCAAACCCACCGTGTGTGTGACAACAGGTGACAACTCAACACCCTCGCATTGTTTTAACAAAATGGTTTTTAAATTTTTAGGCAGCCTAAATGTTTAACAAAACATATCAAAATTATGACAAACGCTTAAACCTCTAAAAAAAGGAAACATCTATAACCAAATCTTGGATTCAATCTATCTCTGTACGTGAATTCGTCAAAGTTATTACAAAATCATAAAATAAAAATTATAAAATAAATCAAATATTAAATAAATATTATAAAATAAATCAGTAGGTCTGTAGGTACATTCAATTAGTTTAGCTTAAAATAATATGATATACAACAAGCAGTGAAGTTGAACAATGAAGGCCAAGCCAAGCCGCGGATGAAAACATAATTTTTAAAAACTTGAAGCGTGATAATAGAGTTGTATTTGACAAAGCAATAAATCATTTGCCTGATAATAGCGTGCGTAGGAATCATTCATCAAAAGTAAACTTCACCACCAACGTCCAAAACTTGATTAGTTGCAAATTATTGTTAATGTCTAAATTATCTTAAACCATAGTTTAGACCTGGCGTCTAAGGATATTAATTTTGTATGGTTTTTATAACTGAAATGGTGCGATTCTGGTCGATTATTTTTGTGTATGCGCTTTGCATATAACTAAATGTCCCCATTCAAAACTTTGAAAATAAATTAAATCATTGCTTGTCTTGGACAAACTCTCTAGTATAAATAAAAATAATTCGAGTATGTCCGGACACGTTTCAAAAGGGCAAGCCGTAATTTTTAGGGAACGTTTCTCTTACTAATTTAATTTAGAGTAGATAATATTGCTTTTAGTAACAAGTAAGACCCTCCTTATAATTTATATTACGTAGGAACTCTACATCCGTCACGCATCCACCGGATGTGGTATCTTAACATATACAATTTAACCAATTACCTCCTTTAAAACCATAGTAATAAAACCTATTATGTAAAAAAACCTTCACCAGCAGTAATCATATAGAACTTTATACGAAAATATGACTTAATGTAAGGAGATAGGATTACAATTACGAGTAAGTTGAACGCAGCTATATTGCGGTTACCGTCTTGTTGGCGGCATATCGTTTCCTTTAAAACAATTTGTTAAGACAATAGCGCCATCTATCCATTTGTGATACGATTGTAAATCAATATAGACTTCTAACAATTGTATGTTAAGGTATGACAAACGTAGTCTTATATGACTTAAGAATCAAGATAAATTGTGATGCACAAACAGTGCTTATTTCAGAAACGTTAACATGGAAAAAAATATAAGAAAAATTAAGTTTAAATTAATGATTTCGTATATAATATCTGAATAGACCTACATACTTCAAGAAGTCTGAAAACTGTATTAAAACTTAAATCAAAATTAATATATACAAAAAAAAAATTAAGTGTATTTTTGTAATATAAAAAAAGAGCTGCATTCATAACGCATATCGAAGTATTTGCTGTTTGGTATGTCTGCTAGTCTTTTCAATTTTGATTCACCTCCGAAACGGCTGAACAAATTTTGAGAAGACTTCTACTGACGGATAGATAATGTAATGAGCAACCTAAGCTTTTTTAACAATATTACAATGTATTCACAAACCATGGCGTAAGAAACCGCGGGACAATACTATCATCCTCAGCAACAAAATCGTCACTATCATTATTATATAAAACATAATCTATACTTTTCATCGAAAACGACCCAAATCTAGACACGTTACTTAAAAAATTCATAATACATAATCTATAGAATTATCTATTAAAATGTACCAATATTATATATGATTCTTATTATTATCTTTCCATACCAAGCAAGCAACAAGCAGTTCTCAAATTCCAAACCTGAGACATTCTTTAAAACACAAGACCAATCTACATTCCTCGATGTTCATTTAAGGGCAGTTTTAATGAATTTTTGTCTATAAATAGAAGGACAAGTTAAACTTGTAGTAAAGTGATGTGCTGATGGACAGGTGCTAGGATTCTGTATGATTCCAAGGCATTTAATGTATAACTTGTCAAAGGTAGTTTATATTTCGAACAAAGTCCATTACTTACTCCTGCGTTTTGAGAAAATTGTATCGTGAACCTGCATGCCTGTGTGTGACATCACTCCTAAACGAATAAACCGATCATGATTTAGTTTTATTCGAGGTTATACTAAAAACTAATATTACAAGTCAACTAATATTCCTTAAAAAAATATCTGTTATGAATATTTCAAAGTCTTAAGTAAAATTGTAAATACGATTTTTTTGTTTGGTATATTTTCTCACCTATTGCTGAACAGACTTTGATCAATCTTGGCCCAAAAATAGTATTCCAAACTGTGTGTAGGTGTTTACCTACCACTCCTATTTTATACCAGCAAAACCGCAAAGTATCAATTGTCTTAAATATTATTAAACGACATTTAAAAAGCAACAATACATATATTTTAACTTTTTAATGAACCGCCATTGTATTTGCTGAAACATAAATTTTTATAATTTCAAACGGAGTCTGAATATAATTGCCTTATAGCAGTCCTATCTATACTTATAATCAATCAGTAGAAACCGCGTCTGTATATTTAATGAATTAACGCAAAAATAATATGATAGACAACTAGAACTGGTTAATAAAATAGATATGAACCCGATAGAAGAATCTGCGAGTAGAAGCTAATGAATACTAAAAATAAAAAACTCATTTTTGCAATTTATTACAAACTGCTGAAAAGCTATGTGTTGGTAGAAGTATAATAATTATGTCAATTATTATTACGAAAGGTTCTATAGTCAAATAGATACAATAAACATGGTATATAAAATTCTTACATTAAAAAAAATAATTTCTCTACCCGTTAACTGTAGGTGATTGTCCTTTGTTTGTTATCGTTAGAACGCGGGTTCGATTCCTGTTTGCATTCCATTTACGCTCGTAAAGTTTGAACAATAGCATTGGTAACTTAAACACAATCAAGCATTTCCTCAACTTTATGCTTAAATTTAATTCATCTTCATTACATAAATCTCCTATGACTTTTATTCAAATTTACTGTTATAAATAATTGTTCTACTATTAACTTTTATAGAAAAAACTTAGTTGAATGTGTGTTGCCAAGTTTTAAAATAAAAAGGCCCATTACATATTTTAAAAATTACAAAATTATAGATTACTAAAAAAAGTATATAAGTTATAAAGGTACATAGTAATTTTGCATTATGTATTAAGAAAAAAAAGGAAATTGAATTATATTTGATGAACCTTTGCCAACTATGTTAAGTATAGTGAATAATAGCACCTTGAGTAGTATGAGCATTTTAACAGGAAATGTTATACTTTCTATAATAGTTCACAATCTATGAATTCTTGATCTACATAAGTATAAAAAATGTAGTTGTATATACTTTTACACGCTATAACTAGACAAAGTCTTAAACGATTTGGCTTATTTTGGTCTTGAAATATTTGCGAAAGCCTAGTTAAGGTTTTAACCTTAACTAGGCTTCCACAAATATTTCTTAAGAAAACATAAAAAATGGCGAGAAAAATAGTAAAAACGTAAAATTTTTAATTCAGAAATAAATTTCCCTATTATTTTATTGTATTTCTAAGAGAAACTGAAACAAGTAACAATGCTTTTGTGTGTTTGTATGTTTTTTAAATTCTTTTCTAATTTATACTTGTTGAACTTTGAGACACTTTTTAACTTAATGGCGATACGAAGTTGCGCTGGTCAGCTTTCTATGTTTTTCATGCTCACCTGAATACAGAGACGGTCAAAACCAGTATTTATAGAAAACTTGGTATTAATATAAATTTTAAACTCGGCCAGTCATCATTTCTAAGAACTTTTTCATACATTATTAAGTACGCTACACAAACAATAGACATACGTTAGTTTTCACAGGCTCATGTTCACGACACAGTTACAATGATAACGGTTCTGTCATTAATAATTATATGCTATGGCTTTTCTATAATCTATGGACCTTGTCTTGTTCGAGGTAGCATTGCTGAAGAATGTACCTACAAAATACGATTCCATTTTATCTTTTGACGCAAACAAATATCATCAGCTGCGATAATAACTCAAATATACAGTTATATATGTAAGTTATCACGATTTATTGATTACTGAAAAATGAATATGACCTATAATACAGTAATTTTAACCAACTCAATACCGACAAAAATAATATTTTTAAAATGTTCGTCTGTCTATTTATTCAGGCTAATATCTGAAATGGCTGAACCGATATTGACGGAATTTCACTAGCAGATAGCTGATGTAATAAGGAGTAACTGAGGCTACTTTTATTATAGAGATTGTAAATAAAAATAAATATTTTTATTAATATGAATAATACAAAATATAACTATTCCGCGCGGACCAAGTCACCGACACAGGTAGTCCTATATATAATTTTAGCTTAAAAGGATACAAGATCAATCTTCGAGTATACTACAGCGGTAATAACAAAAAGACATTAATAATTGCAGATAATTATAAGCGTTGTATTTCGCAGACCTTGATGATCGGAATTCGTACGGATATCCGTTTATTACACGAAATTGTCTGCGGCGTCTTTGATTAAATGTTTGAGGGTAATTGAAAATGTTATTTGTAAATTTTTATTTTGAACGTTTCAGATTATCTTGAAGTTTATGTGATGTCCTTTTAACCTTCATAAATCTCTTCGTAAAATTATTGACTATGTTTTGTATATATAGTATATTATTAACATAATCTAAAAAGCAATGAAGTATTATATATCTAACTTAATATCTAAGTTTTAAATGCTTAATTTTTATTTTATAATAATATACTAGATATTTTATACATAACCACGTAAAAGAAATTTGATAGTCTAGTAACTTGACAAAAACGTAGATTATATTTGTTAACTCTATGAACGAGAGCGGATTTAACAGATAATTTTCAGCTGAAGAGATACGTTATACATATAAAATCGACGTAGAGAATAGAATATACTATAATTTCAGCCTATACATGATGTATGGGGAAAGTTAGTTTGTCATTCGTCCATATAATATGTAACTATGACATACACATTATTCTAAGTCCACGATGCTAATTTTGAACGTACAATTTGTCTCAAACCTCAGTAGAGCATGACATTCGCGTGTGACTGTTTCCTAACAGCGATTAAATAGGTCGTGGAATTATTGTACTATTGAGATTGACATAAGTTCAGATTTTTTTTTACTAGGAAATAAATTCACTGTAGTTCCGAAAAATACCGACATTAAATTTAAGGCTGATACGTGTAGGTACATCGTATTGTAATATCCCAAATGTACTCCAAAAATCTATCTATTATAAGAATAGACAAATAAAAATTAGCGAAAATGTAATTTTGTTTCGTTTGAGTTTAAACCTACTTTGTCTATATTTTTGTGTATAAACAAGGATTACTTATTTACTAGTATGTAATAAATAAATCGAAATCGCACGTCTTTACATTCATTTAAAATATGTGAAACTTATGTGTGCGACAAATCGTAGTAGACGTAGTAGAGAAAATCGACAGTAAAGTGAACGAAGCCGGGGGCAAAAGCTAGTTACTAAATGAAATAAATATAATAAAAATATACCTAAAGATCGAATTCGAAATTGTTGTTTAAATACTTTAACAATTAAATTTGTAACATGAAAGTTAAAATTACTCTAATGATAAATAGTCCAGGATGCCTGGACCATTTTTGCATTTGGTTAATATCAAGCTGAATCTTCGTTAATAGCATCGTTTCGATGAGACGCCCAACAATTTCTTGTGCGAATTTTCTGGATTCTAAAAGCTAAGAGAAGTAGCAATGACAAAAATTTATTACTAACTAGGGATTTTAAATCGCAAGATCTAAATTATTTGAAAAAAATATATGTTAAAAAGAAAAAAAGTTACAAATCCAAGAGTTAGTTTTTCCAGCTGCATACTTCATATTATTCTGAACTGTAATATTAAAAGCGTTACACAAAGCACACCTTTTAGCGTTATCACAATAATATCATGACATTTATAATTTTCCATACTTTGCACATTACCATCGCTTACATCGTAATTTACCTCTCTCTTTGTATTATAATGAATTCCCACGTTTCTTTGTTAAACACCTTGTTTAAAATACTCACGAAGATACGAAAGAATTTAAAAAGAAAGCTTTCCTAAAAATACTTAAGTATAGGTAGAAAACACGCATTTGCTTAAGTCCATAATATCAATTCGATCGTGCCAAAGTATGATTTAGTTATCAATATTATGTATGCTACTATCGTCTTCAGAGTTAATTTTACCTAAATTATATTTCTTGTATGAAGCTTTTTCAAGTAGAAAATCGCTATATGTATTACGAAACGTAGATGAAGTTGCGCGGGTCAGCTTATATTATAGTATAACCGCTGACATATTTTTAAGTAGTACTTAGAGATATATACAAATATTCCCGTTAAAGCATCACTTTCAATAGATAACGCTGATGTATGTAACAATATCTTTCGTTTCACGTTTCTTATTCAATAATTCTCATACTTTTTACATTGTCTCGAAATTTCTATATAATTTTGCCGTCCTAGGATTTCTCATAATGTAATTTACACGCAACTTTAAAAGGCATTCCAATTGCCTTGTTATTGTGCCATAACATATTTATTAATTCAATTAGGGACTGTCCAGATTAGAATTGTCGAATGTATCGACAATTCGACAAAACTGTTCATCAAACTACCTTGCAAACGACAAAGATCTATAATTTGTAGGATTTGTCTTCATTCCGAATACGAGAAGAACTTTCTATCGAATAAATTTTAGAAAACAATACATTAAAAATCTTCGCCATCTTGAGCGATTGATAGCTTTGTTACGTGTAAATTAATAAATTTCATACTCAGTGCTATCAGTACGAAGCGTTTGCTGAAAGATAGTACCAAAAAAGCTAATGGCAATATTTCTTTAATGCAGATAAAATAGTGGATATCAGCTAGTTTCATAAAAAGTAACATGTAAAATATATTTTGTACAACTTCTGCGAATACCACGTCGTCAGCCAAGCGCAAAATGACGCTTTGTGCTCGACCCAACCTGCTTGTCTTTAAGGATTTTGTTCTATGAATAAAGTAATACTGCGGTAATCAACCATGCTTTGAACTTAACGCTCCTTAATGATCGTTTGTAATAAACAACGCGCCCCGGCTACACACGTGTACAATTTATAAAAGAAAAGGTTTCGTTCAGACTATAAGTGAGTAGAGGTACACTCGATAGTTGAATATATACGGTATTCTCAAAAACAACGCAAACAATTATTTCGCACATTTCACAAGTGGATTAACCGTATTCGATAGTATATAGATTTTTTTAAAGTTATTGGTGTTTCTATATATTTTATATTCTTATATACATGTAATACATCAGTAAGAATGTGTATTTGCATATATTTTTGTCTCAACAATAATATGAACGACAAAATCGACATGAAACTTGGTTTCAGATAGTTTTGTGACTTGATTGCCGTATATAATATAGACTAAAAAATTGTTTTAATTGGTTTTAAACTATATATACACGTTGTTTTCATATCTACAATATAATTCTCGTGTCTAAAAGTAATCTATCATTTTTCTAGGCAGGTGTTAACAACCTGTCTGCATAATGTCACTGGCTGCAAAACATCAATAACATTACGGAAAAATTTATTACTTTGATTCAACTTTAAATATTATTTTGTTTTCTTATGATGGCACATATTATCATTAATTATACATTGATGCTTCGTCAAATTCAATTTTCAGCCATTCGGATATACGAGTAATATGATTATAATGATTTTCTTTATATTATTTAACTCTGCCGTGTGAATAATTCTATTACAGTATTCTTTATATTAAATACCATATTCTAAGAGAACTCAAGCTTAACTTTATATGACGATTATCAAAACTTTGTGCAGAAAAGATAGTTTTACTAATCTTAAAAGTAGATTACAATTTAATTGATTTTTGTATTAAAGATCTGAAAATGCACTTTTGAAATACTGAATTAGATAATGCTTTTAAAAGTCATTTTAATTATAGAACCTAAAATGATTACCAGTATCATCCTCTCATTTCAGTGACTAATGGATTTTAATTAATTTTCAATACTTTCAAAAAGATCGCGACACTATCACTGTAAAAGTAAAACTTCACTTTGGAATCTGTTATTATAGAAGGTTGTAAAAAAAGTTGGGTAAATTTAACAAAAACAAGTGAAAGATTCTATCTTTCAATAGATATTATAGATTTTATTATAATTCTTAATTTTATATAGGAACAGCTTTTTAGATTACTGACAATATTTAACATAGAGATATTGTCTTTCTTGACTTATATTTTAGACGCCAGAATGATAGCTACTACAATATGGCTTTGAGTGGGAAATCAATGAAAGTAAAACTGGGGGCGACGCTAACGTACATTGATTTTAAATTGACATTTTCCCCTCGTGATAGACGCTTGTATTCTTAACATGAACGTTTATCACAGTCACCTCGAATCACATAAGAACAGATGACAGAGCGCACATGGCGACTGATAGGAATCAGGTCAAAATCTTGTAAGAAATACCACAGTAATGTTTGTACAGACATTAAATAAGTGATATGTAATTGATCTAATTAGGACTAGAGTTATATTCATTCAAGTGTTCTCTATATATGCTATTTTGTCGTAAAAAAAAGAATATTCTTTATATTTCTTTTCTATTCTATTATGTGATTAAAACAATCAGAGACTCAGTCAAAAACACAAAAATCTAACTCACTTCAGCTGTTTGAGAAGATTTAAGTTACATAACTATAGTTCTGAAAGAAAGTTATTGTTTTGACCTTTTTCTTATCTGGACGATTTTTCTGTAAACATTCACTATATTTTTATAACCCTACTCCAGGTACTTGACATGTAAGTGAAGCTTTGGCCAAATTAAAAATTGGTTATAAAGGGAAAGCTATATAAAGGTTCATAAAGGATATTTTTTTATTTATGGTCAGGAAGACTCACTTGTTTAAACATGTTGAATTATATTTTGAATAATCTTGCTATAGATTAACATAAAACTAGTTTGCACATAATTAGACGTGAACTTAGTCATATCCGGTAATAACTTGATGAGTCCCGCAAAACCAGTCGGAGACTTGTCACGGAACTTAGAGCAACTAATATTATTAATCACAGAATGCCTCCAGTACCCTCACCATTTACCATATCTCAAAAATGGCATCAAAAGCAGTTCAGTTTAATCTACATATAATTTCCAGTAGATAGACCTCGAGATTTTTACAGAAAACTAATACCCAAAACATGTAAATTTTTAAATTTGGAGTTGTACTAATTTTTATTTCAAAAAGCGGTGCAACGATCATTTAAGCAGTAAAAATATATTTACCTTCGTTCAATTTACGCTTAATTAAAGATGGTATTAATTCCTTCCCACGCCTCCTAAAATCAATAAAACATTGATCCTCGGAAAAGATTAAATCATAACTGGCATTAAGTTTTCATATATAATTCGTTGTATTCTTTTGTATAAAAATATTTCGTAAGGAAGACGTTTTGTAAAGATTGTATTTAATAAATAACGTTATTAATATACTCTATGTAGTTACTAGTCACATTTCTGCGTTTAACCAGAGCAGTCATACAGACTGACAAACAGAGACAATAATTTAAAAAATGCTTCTACCATAATTTAATATGCATAATTTACTTATGTGTATATGAAATATATATTAGCTCTAAGACACAAGACAGGAATTACAGTTGCCCGAACTTTAGAAGTACATACTATGTAGGTTATTTCCTTCCAAGATACATTGCTAATAGTTCCAAGTGGAGTTAATAAAAGCGTGTTGAAAAAAACAGTTAAAAAATATGCCACTGAGAATCAGCACGCATGCCAACTCGTGCGGTAAAATTTTATCTTCTTTCGAAAAATTAAGTGCATTATCAGCATAATGTGAGAATCGATGCCTGACCGTCCGCATCATTCTGGTTGCAATCTTAACTCAACGTACCCTCATACGATGTGAAGTTAATGAGATGTTCTAATCATTGGTTTCACGAAATCACACGTGCGAACATTGTAAGTATTACAGATAAATCGTAAAGGCTATTATCATGAATACATATATTAATTGAATAATAATTTCTAAGGAAGAAAAAGTATTCAGTAAACTTCGTCTTTCATTAAAGATTAACATATAGTTTCTTGATCGTTATATTTACAATAATTATATTAATTGTATTGTTCTTTATCGATAATATTAAGGCTTACATAGAACCGAAAAAAGATCAAAATAAAATAAGTAATATGATAAATTTGAAGTAACCCGATGACAAAAGATCAAATGCCTGAAGCGATCTTCATAAATTATTGCAAAGAAACAGCACGATTATGTCTATTTTAGACCAGAATACCGTACCGCAATTAACCCTATCGTTTACGAGATAAGATGCCACAAATGGACAGGCAGACACGCCAAATCTATACGACCCCTTTTTAACATCACACTAAATCTAAATGGTACTGAACTGTTTTATCCTCGCCAATTTTAATATAAATAAATAGCTAAATCAATAAATATAAATGCAAAAATTGATAGTCCATTACTTTTATTTTTATTGAGAGCAAAGACACGAACACAAAAAGTATTAAAACTTGTTACGGTTAACTTAAAAAAGGCAACATTTTTTGTATTTATTGGAATATCGAGACAAATCAAACAAAGCGCAATATTTTGCTTAAAAATCAAGTTACTGTATAAGGGTGGGACGTAAATAATAAACTATGTAGGCGTCAATTTTGTTTCGAATAAAATAATTTAGAATACTTTTAGACGGCCAATTAACATAATATGTACCGGTTAATATTTATACTTCTGTTTTATATATAAGAGTATTTTTAAGGACAATGAACTTGATGTCGATTTTTGTACAAAAGTGTTGGAGGCAATTAAAAATCTTTAGATGAGCGGTTATGTATGTATATTAAATTATATACATACATTATATGCACATAGATGTTATTCCTATAAGAGAATAAAAGCTAACATTGACTATAAAAATGTGATTACATTGTTTAGTAGTTACGAGTAGAAGCGTGTTTAGTTAAAATTGCTTTCCGTAACAATATAAATTACTCACAAGCTTCTAACCGCATATTACCACCGAGGAGGTAGATAATATTATTATGTCTCGCAAAGATATATATTTGTATGTGAGAAGTATTTCACCTGCACCCAAAAAAGGCAATCAATAGAGCTTCAATGGAATTGGCGTTACATACATACAGATAATAAGCTTACAAAGTTAGGGCTGACAATTTCTTCTTGTTTGACATTTATTTACCACCAATAAGGTCAAAATCAATGAGGTTTGTTGGGAAAAAGTTTACAACTTAAAAGCTTTTTGCCGGTGACCTTTCCATCTATGAACATAACTCGAATGGAATTTCGATGTTCCTCCCACCCGTTTTCTCTAAGAAAACAAACTATACGGACATGTTAAAACATTATGTAATTTTATATGTTACAATGTAACTGTATAAAAAAAATGTTCATTAATATCTTTTCAACACCGCATCATTTACACTGACTCGTACTAGTAATATATGCGAACAATATTGAGTTCATTGATAACCCTAGGAGCTAGCACGTACTCGCATTTTACTTCCTTACCGGGAGGCAGGAAGCGACAACGAAAGCTCTGGCAAGTTTTATCAACGACTACAAAACTGTACTATAGACAACCTTTTTGTCATAAGTGACGTGGTGGAATTTTTTTGGATCCGGTGGCAATTTTATCAGGCTTTTAGTAGCTTCACTTGTAAATAATCAATGTAAAATTTCAAGGGAATTTAAGATTACAAAGGTCATATTGAAATTATATTTTATTTGTATATGTAGTTCGGATAATTGTATAATAATTTGGTATCTTAAAGATGATGCGACATTTATTTACAGGTAATAACTTAAGGTAAGTATTTTAAATTACATTGTTTCTATTTCATACCATATATATACATTATAAGGATCTTGCTAGTGTCGAATTTTTCTACCTTACCTTACCCCTCTAAGCCCTAATCAGCATCAAAAAATACTAAGGGAACTAGCAGGGCTATATTAAAACCGTATATAGTTCCAAAGACCCGAACACACATAATTTAATGTCATTTTAACGAGTTTCAATATTCCCTAAGGAGTAAGGAACACGTGTCGACGGCCTATCATTATAGTAATTACTCTATTTTATCGCCGTTTTACAGTTTTCGACATGATTGTACCCAGACCTACAAATTATGGAATTTTGAAATGGTTGTAAATTCTTAAATTATGGCTATATAGGTTTATGGTTATTTATTTTTTGTCTGTGTGTTTATTCTATATTAGTTTGTTTCTATTAATCTTTGAAGCACTCACCAATTTTTTCGTTCCTTGCACTAGCAGCTACCTAATGTTATAATGAGTAACTTGGCTGTTTTATTTCATTATGATCACCACCATCGTGTATACATAAAATCAATGCCGGTGAATGAGTGAGGTACAGTTGATAATAATTTAATAAAGATTTATACCTGCTCAGCGATACGTATATGGGTAGTGTTGCCATTTTTCAAGCCTGAAACAATGAAAGGGTTTAAGCTTTTGAAGCGTTTCATGAGGTATATAAGAAAATTAAGTCACCATTTTTTTAAATATTTAATGCTTAAACTTACAACAGAAACACAATATATAAATTATTTTGTATGTCTGTTTCCCCTTAATGGCCTAAATAGCTCGACTCTTAAATATTTTGGGACTATTACTGGCACATAGCTAATGTTAAAGAAGTAATTTTAGCTAATTTTTATTATCATAATTTTGAATTTCAGGGCGGGGTTTTCTAGTAAATTATACGTTCTTCAAGGTCTGCTAATAAAAAACCCTTATTACTTCGATTTCAAGTTTATATTTTTTAGTAAAAATTTAGTATCACTGATATCGTATTGTTACCCAAGGATCACAAGGTTTTGTGCTATATTCGTGTAGGCATGATAGTGCAAACGAAACAATTCGATAAGCAAAGAATCTATTGTTAGTATGACAATAGCTATTTAGATAACGGTCAAAGTATTATTGTTTTGGGCTTTGAACTTGATATTTTCTCAAAATCATTCTCGGATCGATTTCCGTTCAAAGTTTACATTGTTATTAGTGCAGTAAAAATTGAACTTCTAAATTTATTCTTATCAATATTTCTAAGAATATGACAGTTTAAAAGGACTAAAAATTTATTTAAAGTGAACATCTAAGTTTATATGTGAAGATACTTAGACGTACGCTAGATATAAAATTAAAGTAATGATCTCGTAATATAATAAATCAGTAGGAACCACGTCACTTTATATACATTGAATTTACCCTGTAATAATATGCTAAACAACTACAACTGGTGGACAAATAGGACATGAACGCGAGCGAAATCGCGGTGAAATCTAGTTAAATAATAAAAACAATGTTTTCTGCACACCGACGTTGGGTTGACGTTTGACATTAAGATGCGGCATTTAAATGACTTTGTGAGTAGTTAAAAATTTAATACTTTTAAAATCAATTGAGTCAAGAAATAACTGTTTTAATTCTACAACTACATTAACTTTTGCAATAATTATACGGTACTTTTTACTATGGCCGTTTTAAAAGTGTCATTACACTTAAATAAATATCTAACAATTCCCCATTGAATACTTTGCTAAATGAATTGGGGTGAAAATACGAGGGGTGGGAAATATCGATCCTAAAGTGGCGAATCAATTTGAACATTTCTTTCACCAAGTGATCCACCTTTATTTAATTTGGGCGCTCCTAGTATGACTCATAATTTTGATATAAAGCCATACTAATAGCTTTTTGGTCCACAAATTTACTAATTGAATTTTTGTGGGCGAAAGGACTGTTTTTCCATTTATTAGTGGATTTGCAATATAATGTATATATTTTACTTATTCTTCCGATGTCTCTGAGTTTATTAAACAACAGTATTTACTCGACGAAATATATACACGTGAACGTTATAATTTTTAAACATGCGTGGAAAGTTTTATACAACCTTAATTAGTAGATTCATATTCAAAAACATATAACTTTTTGCTATAACTTATTATTATGATTGATTAGCTATTTACTTACATGAAAAAACTTAACCTTTTTCAAACAAACAGGACAATTTCAATTCGATATCAGATAGGATATATTTACGCATATAAATTATTTTACCACTTTACAAAAAAAACAAATGCTAACTTTCCCGCGTTTTTCAAATGTCAATTGTCAATCACAAGGCGCGAAAGCATTCGTCTACGTCACACGCGCGCGCGTCCCTAACTCAATTCCTCATTGGACAAACTTCGCTGTTAAGCGTTTATTTTTATGGAACTTTGCATGGGGTAATTTAGGGTAGAATATGAATGTGAATTATCCGATCCGCGCATGCGTGGTGGTCTGTCTTGTTACTTGATGTTACGCAAATAAGCGGGCGTATACCGTGTGGTCTAGAAATACTTATTTTGCGTGGGGCAATGAAATTGAGACTATTATATACTTTGTTAGTTCGTTTTATTCATTTAAATATTTTCAACACATAATTTATACTATAATATTATAAAGCTGAAGAGTTTATAAGTTTGAACGCGCTACTCTCAGGAACCGCTGGCCCAATTTGAAAAAAATCTTTCAGAGTTGGATAGTACATACACCGAGGAAGGCTATATTAAATTTAAAAATAGCGACCTTTACTAAAAGTTCAATAATGTAACCCAAGGTGTAAAAATCGAAATGAACATGAGCGAAGCAGAAGCTAATATTACATATTCAGCTTAAAATCTGAAGCTGTAAACAGATTGCTAACAAAAAGAATGAATTTGCTATAAATTCATCACAGTTATATTTAAATGAACCAGTCAAAATGGTTTTGATGAAAAGTAGAATTTGTGCAATTTGAATTATACATATTATGACAAGCATGTATGTGATATCAGTTAAATAATTTCAGTAATACGATCTACTACTAAGGTAGAGGTTATAGGTATTTTTCGTTTTTAATGCTTTCAATCCAATACAGTTTCTGTTAAGTACGTACAATACAGTACGTAGATATAGCTATTATTAGACAGTAAGTTTTTATATTCTACAAAATATCCTTACTAGATAAAAAGCTATGATATATATTTATAAAGCATTGTTAAAAGGTACAATACGCGTTCCCGATCATTAATATTTATACAGCGAGCCAGGTGATATCTTTAGGAGCATGGCAACACCAGTCGCCTCAGCACCGCCATAGTCCGCGTCGCGCTCAACTAAGCATATATCCTGTGGACAGGCGTAGGTTGGGATTTTTTGAAAAAAAATGCACAAGCTTCGAGTTTGTAAACAATAGATTATTAAGTACTTAAAGAAGTCATAGCAAAGGTATATTTTTAAATCAACCACTTGAACGTCAAAAATTATGTCATCTAGCTTCTATTCTGAGAATTTTTTTCTGTCATAGAGAAATGCTAGTATAAAATACTTTGACTTTTATAGAGAAGTAGTGTCGTTGCGTCCAAAATTTTGGTGTCTTCGACGAACACTAGTTCTGCTTTAACTTCACTCAACCAATTTATTCTAAGACTAAATAGTAATAAATTCGGACATAAAAATTTCTTGAAATGTAGTTTTAAAAAGTAAAAAATCATGAACACAATCGAGTCCCTACTGTTAGATAAACACTAATATTCTTATTAATTGTCTTAACATTCAATATAAATATATGTAACATCGTTCTTTATAAACACGCAAAATGTAATTTCCATACATAAATGACTAGTAGAAATGGGTTAAAATTCACTTCTAAAATTTGATTACACTAATTAAATAGTGTAAACAATTTCAAATGTCCAAACCACTTGCATTCGTACCAATAATTATATCCTACAATAATGTAACGTTTTTTTTTACGTCGCGTGTCGTTCCCGTGATTGAACATTAAGCAAATCATATTAATATACATTGGTTTTTTATATGAAAACCTTTCAATACGCGGTCAGAGGTACCATAGGTGAAATACCAATGACCGAACACGTGCCATGAAAAACACGCCCTCTGTTAATTTCTTATTAGAAAACCTTTCTCGGTAATTATTGTCTATTAATAGCGAAATAAATATTACGTATAGTAAATTATGTTTAGAACGTCGACGGTTCCTCTCCTCAATTATAATACTTCGCGAAAAATGTAATAAGATTCCTTAGCATTTCTGATTGAACACTTAATCAAAAACTCGGACTTTTAAATCTGTGTGGCAAACATCAGTATTTTTTTTTTCAATTTAACTTAAACAACATCTTTGTTATACTCCTGTTCTTATATTTTTCCTAAAACAACTCCAAATTTTCGTTCAAAATCGGATGTCTAACTTAAAACTTCTTCCAACTAAACGGTGCCTTTTACCCAGTCGACACGATGATTTTTTTGAGAAATAAAACATATATACACAATAATAACATAAGTTGTATATTAAATTCAAAATATTTAACAAACTCAAACGAGGGTTTCCAGTAGTACGTTATAAGGATATTTTTAACAATTACGCACCATTATAATTGAAGCAAAAGTTAACGGAACGAGTGTAATTTATTATTAGAAAAACAAAGGTTAACTAATCCAAAAAATATAAAACATGATTGTCGCAGTGAATGTGGTGACATTTTAACCCTTTATGATTCAGCTAAGCAATTTTTGTTTGTACAATAACATTCTCTGGCAGGATCTGTAAAAATGAAGAAAATTACGAAATCAGACACTTATCATATATACAGGCTGTTCGGGGACTGCTCCCGAAAACGAAGATATGTGATAGTACTAATGACATCTTTGCTGAAGGGACGGAAAAAAAACTGATCGTGACAAAAAAATACAATTTTTAAAAGTTTTTATTCTAATTATTTACGCTCCATCTTGTAAGTACAGCTAAATGAAACGATAGTTTCGTAAAAAATAAATTACTTTACTAAAAAAAGAGAACCAGCAATGAAGCATGATAACAAAAACAGTTGGACTAACATGATGGAGCGAAATAACACTAATAAAACGTTTTAAAAATATAATTTTTGAATTGAATATGATTTTATTCTTTTTCTACAGTTGCAACGCAGTTGGTGAATTGAGGCAGTTAGATTGTAACATACCTTCAGTCAAATCGTCATTGTAATACAAAAGAAGATCTGGTATATGCAGGTTCTCTGGTAATGCTACGTTATTGAAGATTTCTCTTTCATCTGGGACTCCGTTTTGTTCTAAAGTTAAATTGTAGTTCAGCGGTCTATCGAGGTACCGCCAAGTGTAGGAAAGCATGTGAGCATTGTGAGGCAGATATCGCATCATTATCTGGTAAAGCGTTTCTTCGGAGCAGACCTCTAAAGTAACTGATGTGCCTGTCGTAATGAATGTAGTTTAATAAAAGTACATAGATATTTGATTTTAGAGATAACTATTATATAGGCAACCAATCTTTAGTTTACCATCGAGTAATTAAAAATCCTTCGATTGGTGTTCAGAAAGTAGGTATCTAATGGAATGTAATATCAATGAGATACATTTTTGGCTTATAAATATAATTGAAGCGTCTGTTTGTAATTTAAAATAAGTTTTTTACAACTTACTGATATACAGTAATTATATCAGGCAAAATAAATTATTGCTTGATTGTTCCAGGTAATGTCTGAAATAGCTAGGCCTATATTAATGGAACCTTCAGTGACATAATGAATATGACACTAAACTCGTCTTAAATAACTTAGTAAACAGATCATCATGTCAATAAAATCACTTAATAGGTTATTTAACAACAAACAATAGGTGCGAGCATGACATTTTACAATAACCAATCTCCATAATATCTACTTTGAATTTCAGCAAAAGAAATATATGCTCATTCATATTATTATATCATATCATATTATGTTACGTTATTTACATATCATATGAATAAAGGGTCCTACCAATTAAAGTGTTTGTTATCCGAATTGGCCTTGTTTTCAGAGTAACTTTCCCAACTACGTTACTGTCGTCTAACCACCAAGGAGCACAGGTCTCTAAAGGACGCCAACGAGTAGATGGTACCACAGGTTGTCTATGCCCAGGCCCGTATTGTAAGTATGGGATCTTGGAGCCTACAATTGGATGGGTATATTGCACCCAATCGTCGCCTATGAACCAGTGGCTTACATCTTTACCCGCGTACGCGAGAACCGTCATTGCCAGCTATAATAATAAAACGTCCGGTTAGTTTTAATAGCCAATAGGATAAAAAGGCGAACGTCCATCATAAAAAAGCCTTTTAAATATACTTAATGGTGCTTATAGCATAAGACGTATCGTCAAGGAGGAAATTCTAAAAATGAACTAATCTTGCTTCAGTTGACTGGGATAAATAATACAGTCAGTTTACTAAGCTTAAAATTGTGATAAATTTCAAATAGACTTAGGAATCCAAGTGGCTTGTTAATATTTACCTACGAGTTTTAAGATTTTTGTCTAAACAAAGAGAAATTAAAAAAAGACATTTTATTTCCGTCGTAGAGCCTATAATTAAGGGTTTTTAAGAAAAATGATCAATAAAATACGAACTGAAAAGTTATCTACCTTGATAGGCGACGTGTAAATTCTATCTGCCTGATCATCAACTACAGCTTTCTAACATTAAAATGTCAAATTACTCGTTTTGCATCACAATACAAGAATCCCCGTTTAAAGCAGGGGCAGTATTCCAAGCAGTCATTGCCGCAGTACCAGTTCTTCACAGGGCAGGAGCAGGATTTGACGCATTTGCACAGCTTGAACTGCTGCTGAAGCCAATACGTTAAGTCACGGACTTCACCGTTCAACGAGATCCAACAATCTGACGCTATATTATGAACGGAAACTTCCGCCGGAGTGTACCATTCTTGTTTTGTGTATATCATTATTGTAAATAAATCCAAAGTTAATTTGACTTTTCTTTTGTCATTTATTCCTTTTTTTATGGATTCCTACGATACAAACATCGTAAACTATAGAGAACCAATATAAATTATTAATATACAAATAGTTACTTATTTAAAGCATAAATAAAAAAAAGTATTTTTAAATTTATAACAATAATCAATCATATTTCTGTATATAATATTATCAAATAAAATCGGCTTGATTTCAAAAAAGCTTTAGTTAAATAAGAAACCTTATATAGGTAACATTTGTCTTTATTCAATAACATTTTTGTGACAAAAATTATAATTTATAAAATCAAACCTTTGTCGTCATTATGAATATAGAAAGAGACGGTTATATAAATAAGTAATACTACCTATATTAGATAACCATAATTGAATAAAGAGCTGTAACATAGCTCATACAAATGCATTGTAGGAAGGAGATGCTAATAATATTATATAATCCTACATAGATGCAGACAGTTTCTCTGTTCTCCTTATCTCTCCCACAATCAAGATATCTAATAACGCCTGAGACAATTATAAGCTAAAATAACAATATATCACGCCATTCCCTTTCATGCTCTATATTTATCTCGCTCTAGCTTCAAGACGGTTGGGCATGTGGGACTTGAGACAAATGCTTGATGATATCGACCCAATCCCACCCGCGCGGCTTTTCCCCTCCGCGTCCCATTTCCGCACGGTCCCACGCTCGTCTCTTCTGCGATTTGCTTAGTTGCTCCTTTTTTTCTGGTTTTTTGGCTTCACTCTGGAAAAATATTGTAAATAGAAAACTGCATAGTTGATAGAGGCCTAGGAAACTTTTAAATCTTGACTTTATCTTAGGAATGCTTCATGAAGATTCAATAAGATCATTAGAAGTGAGCTAAAATGTATGAGGTTTAGATTATTTTATTTATAAATAACAAGAGTCTAAAAGAAAAAAAGGAGAATTAGTTATGAGGGATATTTGACAACATTTTTATGGTTACCCCATGCAATTGCATTCACGTCGGTCCTAAGAAGTGTGGGATGTGGACAAATTAGGGCAGTTTTTGTAGAATTCTCATCAATTACTGTGAATGCTTACAGTTTGTTAAAATAATGCCTTTCCACTAAAATATAACTTGCCGGAGTTTAAATTGAGTGAATAGGCCACTTGCCATTAAGCCAAATGTGGCTAAATGCTTGGCTTTTGGCAAATAAAAAAAAATTCACACATCCACATATCTAGATTTCAGTTCGAGCAATGCATTTCCCCCTCAAAATTAACAAACATTAAGGATATAGAATAAGTATAAACTCAGTTTAATTTTTCCTTGAATTGGGAGAAGATGATAATGAGCTCCTCATTCAATATTTTTTTCTGCAGGTAATATCTCACCTGATCAGCAATTATCACTTTCTCAATACGAGCAGCTACCACCTCCTCAATTTGTGCTTCAAGTATCTCCGGAACTCTGTCCTTAAGACACTCAAATAATGTGTATGTCATTGCACATCCCAGCCATTGTTCTGCTTCTGCATCAAGAATCTTCAGGATACTCTCTTTAACTGGCGCTAAGCTGAAAAAATAGGTGCCTTTATTACCACTCATATTAACCATACAAACACATCTATACAAATATATACAAATAAAATAAATCAAAAAGATTTTTTTTCTACCGGTATATAGCTAATATCTAATCTCCAAAACTCTAAAACTCGAGGAGCATTAATCACTGTGCAATAATTCTTCATTTTTTTAATATTCATAAAATATCTAGTATATTTCTTAAATTCTAAGTTATAAGTAACAAAAAATCAGGTGCAGCAATTTATCAAGAGTCCATTTGAAGCCTATGTCAAATACCTAGGGAAAGTGTATTATATAGAGAATAAGTTATCTTATATTTAACTGCAGATAGATATGTTTAAAAATTAATTAAAATCACTATTTAAACATAATGATTTTTTACTTACAGGTGTTGATTGTAAAAGATTTCTAAATTTATTTTAGGTTTCTCAGTAGGGTATGTAGGGCCCCAAGATATCTCCACAATAAATGATTTATCACCTTCTCTATACTGTAAAACATAAAAAGTCTAAAAAATTTCAAATAAGTATGTCAGTCTATATGTATAGTGTTATTTTAAAATAAGACATTATTTTTAATTAAGAAACTATGAGATTATCCTCAATTTTCTTACAATTGGAATTATATTTAATTCATTGCAATTTTCCTTTTTAAATTTGCACATTATATATTTTACTTATTGCTATCTAACCAATATTGAAGATATTTGGATTATGCCTATAGTTAGTTTGTATATAAAATATTTAAAAAAATTTAAATTTAGGTTTAGTGAGCTGTGTGCTTACAAGTAATCAATGATAACTCAAATTCTATCCTTATTTAAGAAATTGTATCTGGTATTTTAAAATATTAGATGTAATTGTCGCAATAGTGATTTCTAACAAACCTTGTACTGGTAGGTCTTATCGTTTAGCTGTTTGAAATTTTCATCTCCTTCATAAATAGACAGCAAGACTTCCACTTCTTCAACCTGCTGCTCTGCATCATCAGACATTGAGATATGGTACTGAAACATACATTAATTATTTTTAAATTTACAAGACATACATATGGATTCAGTACAATGAACAGTAAATACTTTAAAAAGCAAAACCAATATTCACATGTAATTTCACAAACTTATCTTTTATACCTTACTCACTTTATGAGGTATTATTAATAAGAATACTAATTAATAGAAGAATAGCAAAAATAAGCGTTTAAATCTTTTTATTTCTATTAAAACTGTAAAACATTCGTTCCGTGCCTGGAAAACGTCATACCGCAATAACGTCAAAGTCAAAACTCTGCTGCTGCAGTCGGATAGGAGTGTAAAATATGGCAGACAAATGATAATCTCCATACTCAAGTTTGTCCATTAAAATAGGAACTAGATGGCATCTATGTTACAATACGCATAAAATAGGAACCTCTAATAACAGATGAATACTAATAACCTACCGTTTAATATGCATGTTATAAGCCATAAGACTAAAAATAGTTTTGAAAGGATAATTCATTTCAAAACTATTTTTAGGTCTTTTTTATTTAGTTACACATAAATAAAATTTACACATAAATTAAACAAGTTACACATAAATAAAAACATATGGTTACTTTTGGTATTTAGAGTTATATTTGCTACAACAATAATCTTAAATAACTAATCTAGAATAATGATTATAAGTCACAAAATTGTATGTTTAACACTATTCGGTATCTGTATAAAGTACCATTACTATTCTGTGGTATAAATCATTCATAATTTCTAAACTTCAGATGTAGAATTCAAACGCCATTTAGGTTTTACAAATTACCGTTGAAGGTTAAAATTTGAATTTAAATAATAACTTAGTCATAAAATAGTTTTATAAAGTGTGAGTTGTGATGTTTTATTTTTGTACTTAGAAAATTGAAGAATTTAAATGAATGCATAGTGTTCACTTTGCTTTGTGTTACTGTAACTTTTTCGCGGATACATATCTAACGAACAATGGATCCTAAAGAAAATCGGCCGCCCAAGATCGGCCTCCAATGTATGCTCGTGTCGTCGACGAGTACACCAAAGCATCCAGAATCGGCTGATGAATTTAAAGCACCGGCACCTCCCCCCTGCCGACCACTACAAACCAATAACCAAGTTTCCAAAGTACCAGTAGCAGAAGCCGAAGAAACACCTAATCGCGAGGAAGACGAAAAGGCGGAGTGGAGCCTAAAGGATTTTGACTTGGGTAGGCCTCTCGGTAAGGGAAAATTTGGCAGTGTTTATCTAGCACGTGAAAAAAAGTCGCAATACGTAGTTGCCCTGAAGGTTTTGTTTAAGAGCCAAATTATTTCTTCGGACATCGAGCATCAAGTACGCCGGGAAGTTGAAATTCAATGTCGCCTTCGTCATCCGAACATTCTTCGCATGTACGGCTTTTTTCATGATTCAAAGAGAATTTATTTTATCCTGGAATATGCAAAACATGGAGCCTTATACAAACTATTGAAAGCGAGAGGTAGATTTGATGAAAAAACAGCTGCTATATATATTAGAGACCTTACAAAAGCTCTTGACTATTGTCATAAAAAGAAAGTAATTCACAGAGACCTTAAACCTGAAAATCTATTAATTGGCCATAATTGGCAATTAAAGATAGCTGATTTTGGTTGGTCTGTACATTCCCCATCATCTAGGCGCATGACATTATGTGGTACATTAGATTATTTATCTCCTGAGATGGTGGATAGCAGACCACATAATTATACAGTGGATCTGTGGAGTCTTGGTGTGCTGTGTTATGAATTATTAGTTGGTGTTCCACCATTTGAAGCAACCGACCATAAGCAAACTTATAAAAAGATTCGCCATGTTATTATCAAGTACCCAGATCATGTATCTGCAATGGCTAGAGATTTAATTGGGAGATTATTAATTGTAGATCCTGAACAAAGATTGCCATTACGTTTAGTTTTAAAACATCCTTGGATTGTCCAGAATGCCCCAGAGGGTACAACACCACCACCATTGGTTGTAGAACACACATAAAATACATGGATGATTATTTCCAAAGACATTGATAGACATGTTTATATGAATATTCTAAAATTCAACATTAAATACTTTGAAGAAATTAAACCATGTTGAATTTTAGGTTAAGTAGTTTTAAGATTTTTAGGAATATTTTAAAATAGTTGTATTGAAAAAGTTGGTTCATTAAAACTTTAGGTGTTTATTAATATAAATTATGTAGTTAATATAATATCTAAGATTAATAGTGACTGATTAATTATGATACTGTCTAAAACAATTTGAAAGTGAATAAATCATGAAATTATTGTTTATTGTTTTTATTTTTATTTTTATAATATTTACCTATATTATATTTGTCAAAAGCAGGGTCTCTTTTAACAATAAAATTCCAATGTACATATTCTCCTAAAAGACAAAGAGTACTGAGGAAGTAACCTATAGTTAATGCTATAAATGCACAATACATTTTTTTCAAATTAATCAATGCCTTTATTTCTTCCTTACTGCTGTCTAAGGATATTATTTTATACATTGCATCATTGCGCCATTTCTCCACAAGGCCAACTTCGACTATCCTGTTGAGGTAATTGTCTGCTAATGGTTTCAAGGGAGAATTCTTATGATATCCTAATGAAATTGGAGCATTGACAACACAATCTGACATTATATGTAGACTTCTCTCTTTTTCATGATCAATCATCTCAATGATATTAGTAACATTAGTAATAACTGTTACATCTATGCTTTTTCTCTTAACACTAAGGTATTTCAGAAAATCAGCACTATCATAATAAGCATATACACCTTGAGAGACACGTTTAGCGGCTTCATCAGAATCATTAATAACTTCAAATGATTTGCTTATTCTTTGAGCTTTCTCGTCTAAAGATTCTCGGAAGAGCTTCTTAGTTTCGCTGCCCCAGCCTCCGCACATTAATTTGCTGTCAACTAACTCTTTTAAAGTATCAATTGTAACCCTGGGCGCTGGGTTTGCTAGTATAGCAGTCATACTAGCCCGGTAAGATACTACTAGCAAAATACAATACAGCCAGTACCATCCAGTAAGTAATCTAATAGACCAACCCGTGGGAAGTTTAGGCAGTGAAACTACAAGAACCATTCCATATGTATAAAGAATGCTGTTTGTTATTTCGCCAAACAAGTATAGACCAACTGGTTTTGTATCTGTAAATATTAAAGTATTTTTGTTACCCGAGTTAAGTTCATTAGCCTTACGTACATGAGTGTAGGTCGGGAACATATTTATCAAGATCAATTATAGGTAGGTATTATAAGGTCATGGGTGATATATGTATAAAAATCAAGAATAAAGCATGTCACATCTTCACAAGGGCTCCGATTTTAATGAATATATATAAATATAAGGATACCTGAACGTCGTTGTATTGTACATACCACGTTTCACTGTTTTGATGTGATTGTTATCGTCTACATGCTCGCGGTAGTTCAATAAATTTAAATAATAGTGGGCCAGGCCATAAAATATTGATCCTGTCACCAACAGCACTAACAGTACAGCAATCCACATGTACAGCCTGAATAGTGAAATGGTAGAAACAATATAGAAAAGAAAAGAAGATCATAAGATTTCTCGGAAGAAATAGATAGCAAATCCACAATTCCATATTAAGCACCATTGTTCCATAAATTATATATTGAGTTTATGCTAGCCTATTCTGAAATAAAAAACCTTATGCAATTTTAAATTATAAGAATTATCGGCCCAATTTATAAAAATCATCAACGCACTATAGCAATGCAATAGAACACTGTTGTTAAAAAATGTCACTCATCAGTGCTGTCCCTTAACGGGTTTTTAGCCTATTGTAATTAGCCTTCAAATAGCAAAAAGAATATTTTAACAAGACCATGTTTCTAGAGATTTTTATAAATAAGGCCTTACATGTCTTACTTGAAAGGCAATATTAATGTTTTCCAAGAATTATCAGTAAGTGCTTCTGGTGTTAGAAATGTCCAACATTGAGATGTGTAAGGAATACTCAGATCCGTTAAGTCTAGATTATATGGAGTATATTGCAAATTTCCTAGGGCCACATCAGCTTTCCCGCTAACCATCTCGCCTAAGAGACCCGAGAAAGACCCATTTGCCAATTTCTCTCCCCATTTGTGAACGTCAACGTCGTTAGATTTATATAATTTTGGTTTGAAATTCATTTTCTGAGATAATGTGTTGAGGATCTATAAATACTAACAATTATTATACAACTATTTTAATATATCAAAATGTTACTAGAGTTATATTTATATTCAGCATCACGTTTCAGTCGTAATCATTTTCCTTATTCTGATGGTAGACAATGATGATAAAATAAAAGTATCCTAAGATTGTCCCAATAACATTAGACAGCTACCAGTTAAAGTTCTGTCGCAAAAGGTTGAACAGTTTTGGAGATAAACCCGATCAAATAGATAAAAAATATTCTTAATAAAACTTACCTCGACCTCTATACCGCTAATTGTAAAAGAATCATTCATCTTCATAACCATTACAGATGGTGCGTGTTCTAAATAAACAACATTTAAAATTTCCCCATTGAGATTACGTGTCTTATCAAAGAATAGTTCCCTTCCATATTGAAATCTTTCATTCCTCCAAATGTCTACCCTTCGCGGGACAAATACTGCCTTAATCGGATTTGGATATGGAACTGTGAATAAGTCGAACCAAGGTTTACTGTTTGATATTCCAATTCTTTTTTTATGGTGTTTTATGAAAATAACGTTTACTATACGTTTCCATAGATAGTGATTGTCGCTGTAGAAGAGCCTGATATCATGCAGCATTATGAATTTCGCTCTAGTATCGAGGTGTCTATAACTGAAATAATATTGTTATATAATTGACGACAATCCTTTTAATATATTATCAGAAAGCAAAGCACGCTAGGAAGTGTCCTATTAAGAATGCGCGTTTAAACAAAGCTATTTGCAAATGAAAAAGATAATCTTTTTTATTCTGTCTATCTAATTACGGTCACAGAAACTACAAAGTTTTATTATTTTGAAACCCATCTGTCGTACATATACTCAAACAGTGGAACCTTTATATTAAAAGTAATACCTGTCGCCAAATTTAAGAAGTCTTGTAGCTTGCAGTCCATTCGATAAAATAATTAAATATAAATTACAACTGTCTTCTTTTGCCCGTATTATAGATTCTAACGTGTCAAAATTAGGTGAGGATAAGTCTTCCCATTCCTCAACAACGCTCTAAGTAAACAAATTTATGAATATAATAGACCTAACACACGCAAGGTGTTAATAATAAAACAATATATAAAAATTTATCCTGAACTTTTCATTATGACATATGGAAATTGTATTCATAAAATTTTGCGATTGACTTCATACAATTCCTAAAACTTACCATAATAAAAGGTATTGGATATGTTCTTTTAAAGAATCCACCTTCAAAGATGTTCAGATAGACAACATCAGTGATCACCGCGACACAAGTCACATCCCTTTTTTTAGCTAGACCATTAAGTACTGCGATGATGACGTGTTGCAAGTCTTTATGGATTTTTAGGTCTTGGATAATAAGGTTTGTGTCAGCAGATACTCTGCGGTAAACAGATTTTATTTAATGTTAAAAAATTAATACTACACTTTCTCATTTTTTGAGTAAAATACATCTGTCCTACTTCTTGTATTAGAAATAACGCATAACTGAATTATTTTTTCCCTTTGACCTCTACCACTTGAAATTTATACACTTAACTATAAAATGTGAATATTCAGTAATTCTCTTTTAACTAATGTTTATTATATACATATAACATTCTCCGTACTATTCATAGAAAGCAACTTTGAATTAATTGTTATAAGCAATATTCTAATATAGCATAAATAAATATTAAAATTTTCACGTAAAGATCTCTATACCAAAATATAACTAAATCTGTTCAACGATTTAGGGGCGAAAACGTAATACAAACATTTACTTTCGCATTTATAATACTAGTTAGGATAAGGATTAGAGATTTACTTTAATATTCAATTTAACCTACAAAAATATTTTAAATTTCCTATATAAAATATTAACGCTTACATAATCAGAAATAGAAATCCTGTTAACACAAAAAGCAATTGTCGGCCCATCGTAAACTTTTCTACTAACTTAGCTACCGACAAGCGGATTGACAGTCTTCATTAAGTATGTAAATTCTATTAAGGCTTTCGACATTTAACAAAACCTTGTTTGATTTCATTACTCGAATTGACTGTTTTCTGTGATATATCATGTACAGGGTCGGTTTTCACATAATCGCCGACCAGGGCACTGAAGCCGAAATTTTATATAAAATTTTGTTGATAAGGCGATTCTTTTTCACAACAAATTTACACCTTGCGTAAATTCAGGCCTGATCATATTCTATCAACAGCACGACTTAAATTTTATATTGAAAGCTCTTTATTAAGTGATAGTATAAGAATATACAATATAGAGCATTGATCTATATTCTAGATAATCGTTGTATTTCACACAATAAAACGCTTAAAAACATAACAAAAAATTAGTTTCCTTATCGTTTACAATTTCCTAATTCACCTATTATCTATTGACGATAGTTTCCTACATCAATGTGTAACGTAAAAGTCTTTATAACATATTGTTAAAACTTATCTAAGACTAACTTTTTCCAAGTTACTTGTCTTGTGTATTAGTAATATGTACGTCAAAGATTGCATGATTGTTATTTAATACAGAAAAACGGACGATAGAATTTTGATGGAACTTGACACAGTTAATTAGCTGGATTTTAGATTAGACAATATGGTATCATTATGTGTAATATGTTGTCACTTCAGTTAGTTCTAAATATAGGGGAAATCTAGCTTAATGATCAAGCTAAAGGATTTTTTGTAACAAAATAAAAAACAGGTTTATTTTCGTATAAAGTTCATTAACATAAAACAATGTATAAAAATATAAATCCCATTAACACATATTTATATAAAATATAATATAAAACTCCTTATAATTATTAATATCACAAATATTACTGTTTATATTTTTCCTCGTCCAAAATTCACAATTTGTAATTGTATTTATATCATTCAAAACGCAGTATAAAGGCGTTAAAACAATTTTATTACATAAATGTAATATTAAAAGTTCCAGTAAATCTTTTCACCTTAGAGGTAAAGTTTTCGTTAACAGTTTTTGACCTATGTTCGTAACGTCTGTATAAAAATTATTATCTTACCTTTGACTACCAAAATATACATTTATAAAAAGTTTATACAACACTGCTATATGTAAATGAATAAGTCACATTAATTAATTATCCTAATGTATCCCGTGAAATTAATTAAAAATCTCTATGCCCAATCACCAAAAAACAGTCAATAACGTCAAAATCCGGAAACAAATACATGTCATTGTAAAAAAAAATAAGCGCCAGTGGCAGATTGTACGTCAATCAGTATGAGTGCATTCGCTGGAAAGATTCGCGCCAGAAGAAATAGTATACGAGTATTATATATAAATAGTTAATATGCTGTATAATGTTTTAATTTCATGAAATAATAAGAATATAAATACGTATATTCTTTGAGAGTATTGATAAGAGTAACACCTTATGAGTACACAATATTACTATTTTATTAAATTGTTATCAGTAATAATAAAAATATACTGAAAAACTTTGTTTATCAATATCATTGTATAAATAAATCTTTGATTACTGAAGTGTAACTTATTTAATGTTGCCATAAAATAAAAAATCCATACGGTGAGTATGGTACTAAATAAATTTGTATATGAATTCACTAAATTCCAACACCAATTGATCAACCACCGATAATTGTGAAATTGAATTACTCTTTCATGAAGTTGTGTTTATAGACAAAAAGTGAGTAAAACCTCTACACTACTAGTGTTGTCTATTACGAATGAGTACTGGCTCTGAGTATTGAAAAAACATCACTTCATGCATAGAATATGATGATACCACCATAGACGCTAGAGTTTAGATGTAACGTAGGATTGCCAGAAAACTACGTCCTTCCACCACTCCGGACGAGTCATAGAGCCGGGGTATGTCATCACTTTGTTTTGTATATGTTTGTACACCTGAAAATATAAAAAACATTACATTTAGCCTGACTATATAATTTTCCCGTATAGTATATAGTACGTAGTTTATGATTAAAATTCAAAAAGGCTCTAGCGAGTTGAGTTAATTTTCTATTTTTAGTTTTACACTTTAAAAAACTCAAAGAAACGCAATATGTACACAAAGCATTTTAAAGCGAAACTCTAAGAAAAATATGACAATGTCGTAAACTTTGTTTTTTTTTAAACTTTATAGATTTTATAAAACAACTTTCGCTACTTAATTCGCTGCATATAATAATGAAATACATTTTTTGTAAAAGATCGAGTTTGTAAGGATGTATACTTTACAGCGTAAAGGTTTAAAGAACTTTCAGTTTTTGTTATGGAAACCTAAAAGACTTCACAACTCTCCTTTTCTTAGGTGCGTATGAGATAAGGCTCCTAAATATTAACTATTTTGTCGTAAAGTCTGCGGTATATGATATAGAATGAAAAAGCAGAATTTGGATCGACGTACAAAACCACAGTGCATCAAAAGAGCTCTTAGATCTCCTAATGCAGTGATTAATGTTAAGTGTGTTTATACCTCCCCATCAGATAGTCCCAGTACTGAGTTTAGACACCAATCTGGAGGAGCAAGGGTGTCCGCAAGCGAGACAGCTTGCGGCGCTATCTCAGCACACAACTGCAAGATACCCTCACGCAGATGCAGACCCTGATCTTTCGTGAAATATCCTCCCTGTGAAAAATAATAATACAATGTTTTTATTAAAAGTGTGTGTGAGTGTAGTTTACGTATAGGCTTTAAAATACTTATATATGTGGAGTTTCATATTCTACTAACTAACCTGTCAATATGGTAAGTGGTAATATCTTTCTGTAGCACAAACAGAGTTTAATCGAAAGCAAGAACTATTAATAACACTCACAATGTACAATGTCGCCATGTGTTTCTCCAATAGGAACGCTCCGTACAAAGAGACAAGTTTCAAAAGCACCTTCCGACAGGCGACATCTTCAAATGTATTGACAGTCTTCAAGAAGTGGTTTAATATGAAATTCTGTAAGAAACATCAATGTTCACTGACTAGCTGACACGCGCAACTTTGTTTGCCTTACTTAAGATTTACAATATTGCAGAGAGGCGACCTTAAACGATAGACATATTGCTGCTGAACTTTTTAAGAGGACAATTCCGTCATACATGACTACTGTCATTTAAAACGTTAACGTAATGAAAGCTCACAAAAGGAATATTTTTTTTCGTTTTTGCAGTATTTCTGATTGATTCTCCGCATCTATTAAGCTGAGCATGGCGCTATTAAGACTGTATTCAGATAACGTTCATTGATAAATGGATTATCCATTGTTGAAACATTATTCAATACGAATCAGTAGTTCCTGCGATTAGCGCGTTCGAGCAAAGAATCAGTCTTCAGTTTTATTAGTATAGATGTCTGTCGAAGAGGATCAGCGATTAAATAATTGTATTAAAATAAGATCCATACTATTAAAATATTACGGGGTAAGTTGGCTAATTTGTGTTTTAACGTAAAGTACATACGTCAATAATGTAAATTAAATATAAGGATCGAAAATAGTATTTAAAAGAAGCGTAACAAGTTACTGTTTAATAATCTGTTCACTTTGTACACTTAAACTACTGGGAGTTTTTTTTTTGCAACTTTATGGACAAAGTGGATTAATTTGATTTCTATTTGGTGTATCGTTAACGAAAAACATACCTCGCCATAGATAAGAGATAGTTGTACAGCGTTGTATGATTGCGATTCGTTCTTCGCCTCCAAGTTGGATTTACCTTGCTGTTTCAATCTGTTCACTTTGTCGTGTGTCATCTTGAGCGTGTACACGGTCAGCCATTTGTACATTTGTATTAAATCTGAGAGGTATATCCCGTGTTGATTATAAAAAATACAGCCTTATCTTTTAATAAATAATTAAATTCTTTGGGAATACATCCCTTTTAATAGGTTTTTATTAGATTGACCTATAAGTAATGCATCCATCAAATCTTGAAATTTAATTTTATCCCACTCCAAATTCTATTGAAATGGAACTTTGTAAGTCAAAATACAAAACTAAATTATGATGACCACTATTAATACTGGAATAAGCTTTAAATTACGATTTGCTATGCAAATTAATGAGAATTTTCGATAGCGTATAATTGAATAATATGTGTAGGTGATAGATATCACTATAAATCCGCTTTGTACTATAAAAACGTAGGACCGTATATGTAAACTTAAAAGTTCTTACTGTTAGGCTTAATCAAATCCTCCACAGTCTTCCATGGACATGTATCAGTAAGCTGATCAGCTCCAGCGAGGAACTCCAAGGTGCCGAGTGGTGTCTGTTCAGCGGTGATTTGATGACGTTGCGGCCACACACCGAGTAGCCAATTGCTGGTCTGCTGAACAAGAAGACTGTTCTCTCCTTCGTAGGTACAGTTAGCGTCATTATCGTTCCGAATGTCCCCTATACCCGCAGCTGAAATAACTTAACATTTATACACATTACCTAAGATATATTTCCTTAAAAAAATCATCTGAAAGCTCCGCAGGAATTAAATTCTATTCTATAAATCTTCCCAATGGAACACAAGATAAGAGGAAAATCCGTACTAATATTTAAATGTACGTTTGGACATTACTGAATCATCCTTGCCGGAAGAGATGAATACACACGTATTTATAATCTACTTGAATTTGGACATAGGAAATGTTTTATTTAAGTAATACTTTTGTATAAAATTTTGGCGTACAAAGTGGCGGCTAACAGCCAATAGGTATAGGTGCTGTGGAAAATTAAGGGTTTATGGTTTGACAGATGTAGTTACCCTTTAAGTATCCATGTCCACCACAGGCCTCTCTACAGTTTTGTATGGCGTCTCGCGAGGTCCAGCCGCTGAGAGGCTTCACGGCAGATGACAAGGCGTGCATTTCCATGCCCTTATTAGCTGCGTTCTCTTGTTTACCTATCATCACCAACATTTTATTAGAATATTTTTCGTACCAATTTATTTTATAGAGGTTTACAGACAAAATCTGAAAATAATATGAATTCATGTATGTAATAGTCTTCAAGACATATTTTTAAAGACTTCTCTGTTTAAAAAGTTAATCATAAATAATGACAGTTTTTATTAGAGAAACACATAGAATACTATGTGTTTATTTAAGGTTTCTTTTTAATTTCTCTTTGGTTAAAATATATTGCTAGCCAGTCAATGATAAGCTTTTTATTATTAAAATTAAATGATATCATTTGTTATTCGATCGATAGATGTTATACAATCGCTTTTTATATTATGATACTGTTTATGAAGATAAATTACATTTTTATTTGCACGCAATGCATAATTACTGATAAATTTTATGAATATTAACTGATTTCATATTTTTATCAACAAGTTGTGTTTATAGAAAAACAAAACTCACCTATATAACTGTCTATAGTCATATGCACATACAAGACACCGAACCACGCACAAAATATTCGTAGAGCGTACGCAGCTGCCAAGTATGGTAGGAGACGAATTTGCTGGAATGTTTTGAATAATGTTACTGTTACCTTTTATAACTTTACACAATCAGTATCTTTGTTTTTAAGAACAATATGGAATTACACAACACAGTAGAGAAAATAACAACTAAGTTGCGAAAGGTAGCGTTCAAAATCAGCTTGGTTGTTAGTTCACGAAGTTTTATATCGACACGATATAAGCTAAGTATTTAAAATATGCAAACTAGCAGCGCCCCGCGGTTTCATCCGTGTCATTGTTATCTTAATAAATTCCAGCCTATGGGTTATTCTGATGTATCAGCCATATTTTTATGAAATTCCATTAAGATCCGTTTTATAATACTGATAAAGTTCTTCCATGGGCCAATCAACAAAATTAAATAAAAAGCAAATTCTAATACGAATACCACTGTAACTTTGATAGTTACAAAGAATTTTTTTTCTTCCTTGCTTATTAAAATTTATATGCGACCAATACTAAAAACGCAATAAATAAAATTATTGTTTGCATGTTTCTTCTGGCTAATCTCCGCAACGGCTATATTTGACGAGACATATGCAATGTTATAAGGAGTAAGTTACCGTACCTTTATCTTGTCGTCGTTATCAATTAGTATTAATATAGATAAAAAATTACCTGTTGCTGGTACTCTAATACGGGAGTTTCTTCAGTACCATCCTGAGCTCCAAACTGTTTCCTCACGCCAGAATATCTGACGGCTATTACTATCGCTTTCTGAAGATAATTCGTTGATATTGATATTATGTGCACTCGACCACCTAAAATAGAATAAGCTTTTTGAGCTAAGCTTAGAATTCATACAATAAATCTGAACGTAAATTAAACAAAATATCTGCATAATTGTACAAAATATTAAGATTATTTATAGATAGACGCTGAAGTGTAAGAATTTTTATTTAGCTAGGAATAGTGGGCTTATTAGTATTAGAACTTTTGAAATAATAGTCATACATCACGAAAGATTCTCACCCGATAATATTCCTAAGGAGGCACCAAAACGTTTATTAGGATCTCGGAATGGAGTCTTATAATCTCCGTTATCATCCACGCCACCTAACTTATCCAAAGCCATTTCTTTCGGTATATGGTAATTGTTAAACATAACAAACCTGAAATTTAAATTTGTGCAGATATTTGTAATTGTTTTTATTTGTAGTACACTTTTATGATGTACTCGCCAATACGGGAAATATTTTACGACTATTTCTACTGTGTAAACAATCTAGTATAACCGTAGACAATAACAATAAAAGCTTTAAAAATTAAATTATCTACGAAAAAATGAGAACAAGTTTTGTGAATATAATATTGAAGTAAATCAATACCGACTTAGTTTATTTATTTTCCTAAACATTTACATATAAGTATATTCTTATTATAGTTTATCTATACAAATATCATAAAGCTGAAAAGTTTGTTTGTTCGTTGGTGTGAATGAGCTAAGCTCCGGAACCGCTGGTCTAATTTGAAAAATTCTTTTAGTGTTTGATAATACATTTATCGAGAAAAGCTATATGATATTTTTCAAGAAAAAGTAGGGATCCTTACTAAAAGTCCAATAATGTAAACATCGAAATTAACGCAAACAGATCCGCTTGCAGAAGTTAGTTTTAGATAAATAATTAGGAAAAAATGGTACTTTTTTTGTAAGTAAAACATACCCATTATCCACACCATTTAGGCCAATCTTCTCGCCGATATCACCTACGGTAACGCCAGCGTAAGGCTTCAAGGTCTTAGGGTCGCGGATGGGTACAATGAACGCGTGTAACCCGTGATTTGTCCCCTTCGATATCAGCATTGCGTATACTATCGCGTGAGTAGCACATTTACCTAACAAATATATCACAGTATCTATACATAAAAATAATATAGAATATTTATACATAAAAATGAGATAGAATGAATAGAAATGGTTTTTATAAAAAAAAAAAACAGTTTTTCTATACATGCATATGAAAGTATACAGTAATTAAAACAGAAACATAATTTATAAATCTTTCTCTCGGTATGTTTTAGATGTTATTCGAAATGACTGGACCAATTTCAACAGGATTTTCACTAGCTAAATAGAGTATAACTAGTCTTAGAATAAGAAGTCTCAACATATCTAGCTTCACAGTTTAATTAATGTTAACAATCGCGCGTCATAATTACCATACCTGTAGTTCAACACATTTCTGACCCTTGCCTAGCTATTAATATTTATGATGTAGGTATAAAACATACATTTTCAGTGCGATTCAAGAATATGTCATGTATTACTTCTTCATGTACAACTTACCTAAACATCCCACCCAAAATTTTGCAGCTTCAAAGTTTGGTGAATGCAAAATAAATTGTTTCATCTTAGGGCAGTAGGTAGCTGTTGTCGTCATTCCTTTAGCATTTGATCCATGTGACACTTCAGTAAGAGCAAAACATCCCCCAATTCTAGCGTTCTCTACATCTTCAATAATACTGTACTGATCAGGTCTCCCACTCCCTTGTATAGTATTAGCGAACATTCGGAATGTTAATGATATTTTAACAGCTAAGGAACTGTCATACATGAAGATAGCTTCTGCTTCCGCTTGCAATGTTCTAGGTTCTTGTGCAACCTTATAAAAAAGAATATTTGTATTAAGCAATGTATTGCTGAAAAATTTAAGTTGGAAATGAATAGAATATGATACCTAGTAAAGAAATAGTTGTTTCTGGTTATGTCTTTAAGTTTAATATCCTAAAAGAAAAGTAAACAAAAGTTTTTGATGTCCAATTCAATTTGATTATTAGAAAAATGTGGTTCCTGTGTAGACTATAACAATGTCATAAGAATCAAATACTTTTTCATGCTGAGCATTATAATACTGTCTAAAGTCGAATTAAGTATTAATATAATTCATGGCCTTAGCATCTATTTTTATCATTGCTTTAAGTATTATTTGTTGTAGCACTGTAATTACATTTTATTGTTATCAATTTGTATTACAACAATAATTTTTCACACAGCTAAATAAATAAATTAGGAAAAAGATTGAGAATTTAATACCATTTCTGGATCATAATACCTTTTCTAAAGATGCAAAGCGTTCATTATAAATGGCATACATTCTCTTAATAGTTATGTGCCTTTGCTCATCCATGGATATTGGTCTGTCGGGGATTTGAAATAAGGGATGGTCCTCCATGAAGCTCCATATTTCATTCTAGAAAAAAAACAATAGCAAAATTATTACTAAATCAGTAATTTGAACTGTACCCTAAACATGATTTTAAGGTCAGATAACATAATAACAATTTATTATAATCAATATTAATTTAAATTAGTTAGGCCAATATTTATACAGGTGCAACCATAGTATAAGTAATGAAACATGCTTTTTATTGTGATAATTAAACAAGTTTCAATACATGCTCGACTTGAATACACATAACTGTGTGTTATATAATGAGTTAATAATAAAGGAAACAGTTAAGTTACTAAATTAAAGAAATAAATAATGTGTATGTAAATAATGTAATCCAAAGAAGTTAAATATTATTAAATCATTTTCTTTACTCTACATATTAAAAAAAGTACCAAAACACAAAGAGATTTATCAGCGTATATACAGGTATATAACTGGCTCATATTCCAAAAAGTGACACTGGAAACCAGTTATTATTATATACGAAATGTATTTATTTAATGAAATTGTTAAATTTAATAACGACTTTGTAGTC
This sequence comes from Hebomoia glaucippe, assembly GCA_025727935.1. NCBI lineage: Eukaryota > Metazoa > Arthropoda > Insecta > Lepidoptera > Pieridae > Hebomoia > Hebomoia glaucippe. The sequence continues at coordinate 4,439,771 of JAOSYY010000007.1, forward strand.
CTTTCAACTTGTATGTTAATGTTAATACAATTGATTTGATTTAATCAAACACAAATAATTGAAATACAGTTGGGACTTTTTAAACCCGGCGGATGATTTTTTTATGGGTTTGTATACATCTAGTTTCACTTACTTTAAATTTGATTGTATCTAAGGTGTCGTAAATAAGTTTCATTCGACGCCAATCAAAAGAAGCGTTCTTTCGATATTTATCCAACGGCCCAGATGGCAGGTCACGAAAATATTTTTTAAGTTCCTGGTCAGTATCATTGTTAATCATGATATCAATGTAGGAATCACAAATAATTTTATTCACCTCCTTATCTTTATTAAAAGAAACGAGCACTTAACAATGACATTAAAATCGTATAACTTATGCAGCAAACAAAAAGAATATATACGATTTACGGCCAGTGATGTAATCGTACTATACAATTAAATTTATTCATATGAGAAAATTATTCTTTTGTTAGATTCCGTAGTTAGTTGTAATTCATTATAACTTTCACAATTTCATCAGCAGTTTGCTGTTTGATACTGTGTTTGACTGTGAGTGTAAATCCTTATTTTGTAATTGGGTAACAGTATGACACTTGTCATAGTCAGTTGAGATGTCATATTCACAGAATAAATAGAGATGTCTTAAAAATTGTGTTTTATGATTAAAAAAGCGTCGTTACTGTTTAATTGACGAAAGTAATTACATAATGCAATTGATTTATTACTGATAATATCCACTTCAGGCGCTAAAATATAAAAGTAATAAAATATGAAGTAAGAATTCATTACAGTTCAACGAAGTATCTGTATAGTTATTAACCTTTTATATACGTCATAACAATAATGTTAATGTCAAACCAGAAAACTTTGAACTGAAAAGAATTCAAACTTAATAAAACTTTTATAGTAGGTTTTAAAAATTGGAAATCGAATTTGTTTGTACTATAAATACATAAAGTTTTCATAAAATTAAAACAAAAGTTTAAATTTTCTATATAATAAAAATTTAATTAGAAATTTTGCTAGAACTTTTGTTCTTCAATCTGAAACTAAAAAGGATGATTAATAGTAAGTATTATGTATTTAGCATTAATGTATTTTTTTGTTGTATTTACTTGAAGTTAAGCATAGCCACTGCTGTCAGTCTAGATGTTAACTCAGAAGTTAATAAAGCTTAGCAACCTTTATTAACAATATTATGATTAAACCTAAATCTAACTAAGCCGCTATAAAAATATTAAACGGGTAAACATCGTAAATATCTCAAATTAAAAAGTGTTTGCAAATAGGCCTATTAGATAAAAAAATATGTTATTAATTTATATTAATTTAACAAATGTAATTTTGGTATTGTTTATTTATAATTGTGTAATAGTTTAGAATTAGACAAATGTTTAGCAACGCAAATGTTTTGATAATCTTAGTTCTATAGTTAGTATATACTATGAAATGAAATTAGGAATGTATTTATAAAATTAATCGTTTGCATATCCAATATCCCCAAATCCAGTAGGCATGGAAACATAATTAAAAATTTTCTTTGTAGTATATTATTTATTCAATGTAGAAAGTTATGTATAACAGTGTGATTTTAGATAGAAATACATAATAACAAAGATCCTTTAAGAATGCATTCAAGCAATTAAAAAGAGAACAAGAACAGAGATCAAGAATATATTTTGTAGTTTAATTTGTTAATTGGGAACTGAAATTCAGAATAGCTATTCTAATGCTAACTATCGAATAAGTTATCTATCATTTTATTGTTGAATTTTATAGCCAATTAAAAAGCAAAATCAATACCTTTCCACAGTTTGTTAAACAAACAACAAACAGAACTGTATCAAAAGGATCTACCTAATGTTTAAATGGTCTAAATATGTTTATTATCCAGTTACTATGAAATATGATCTAACTTTCATGACAATGACTGATTTTTCAATTAGTTTTTCAACATCAATCATTGTTTTTAACAATAATAATGAAATAATAAAATAATCTGTTAAATATATATTCAATATATTTTAAAGTAGAAAACAATTTGTTGACTGTTCCTCGCTTACCAATATTATGCATATAAAATTTTATTTATCTGTGGTGAAGTTATAACACGCAAGTCATAGGACTTACAGGGCTCAAGGCAATCTCTTGAAACGGCAGACGGCAGTATCCTCTGAACCGCGTAAGGGTAGGCGCGTTTGTCGCGGAATTTCCCGCCAAAATGCTCGCGAGAGGTAACTTAACTATTACTTATTAGTTTCTATTTTTTATGTAATAATATTATTTGTTATATCGAATATCTTTTGTTGTTTCAGTTAAAACTTTGCTGTTGATAATCGCATCCGTCGAAGCGGCGAAAAAAATAGGTAACTATGTACAAAAATTAAATTTCTAGTAAGGTTAATGTTTTATTATTTTTAACTATCTATGAAAATAAAATACATATAAATGCTTTAATTTACTGATAGCAAATTGACATCTTTTTACCATGATATAATTGCATTTAAACTTAAGTAAGAACGTAAATTAATCAACGACTATTTGCTATTTATTATCAGTCGCCTAAGATTCTTAATTGTGAAAGTTTTTATAATTCTTAAAAATATTTACTTCAGTTTGTAAGTAAATATTTCATTATTTCTTAAACTTAATTTTTAAAACATACCTCTCATTTTATGCGCGGAATTGGCTTTTTAGGTTATCGACAGACGAATGAGAGTTATAACGCGATAACTCTTATTCGGCTGTCGTCAACAACTATGAAGTTATGTCGACTACTGGTCATTAATTATTCAATGATGCGCAGTGGACACATAGTTGTATTATGCACAAATAATTCAGTTGGTTCTTTATAAGTTTGTGATAACTGCAAAATTTTAAATTACATAATTATATTCAAATAAAAAATCGTTTAAAATTTAAAATATATCATCATATTCAGAATATTAGTATTACTGCTCATTTTGACATGTTAACTAAACAAGACAGACCACTCTTATATTTAAATAAACTACTCAAAATCTAGTGGAGAGTAGTTTATGAGCATATTTTAATATTTTTAATGCTTTCCCGTACAAAGTACCAAATAGGCTCTCCTAGAATTCCGTTTTCACTGCAATGGTATTTAATAGTTATTATGAAAACTAATTTTCCAGCTGTAGAAACGTTTCCATTAGTCTAATTGCACTCGCTACTCATATTATTAAATACTATTTTCCTAAGGTTTAATGTTAATTAATATTTCTATTAACATAACGTTAGTAATGTCTGTGTGAAAATAATATTTCATTTACGTATTATTTAATAAATTACTGAAGTGAAAGACATACTGAATATATAGAAATTAATCTAATAAAATTCTAGCAGTATTTGTTTCACCTGCGTTGTTGTAATAATGATAAAATGAAAGATTTTGGAATTCTATATAAAATTATATTTTAATGTGTGTTTTATATATTTTGAATTAGCGCTATTATTATGATTTCACGAATCGAAACTATTATATTTATTTCTATAATATAAAATCAATTACAATAACATTTAAAGGAAGAAAATATATAATAAAATCCTCGAAATCAATATTGATTTCTAACTACCAAATGCTCGATAAGGTTATAATGCCTTCATAAATTATAACTAAGAATCATGTCGAACACCCCAACTTTCAAGCAAAAATAAACTATATCAATATCGACCCAATTGTTAAAAAGCTACGATACCACAGACAGACACGTAAAACTTAAAACATTATTTTTTCGTCGGCAGGTAAAAACAGGTAATAAGCGACACTGTAAGACGTCTATAGAAGTGACCATCGTAAACAGTACATTTAAAGTTTTAATACCCTTGTTAGATCCTTTGCAAGTTATGGACACTGCGCGTTTGTAGCTTTTATAAAGAGAGTTGAAATGACATGGAACTTGTAAGCTCCTTGCAAGCTTCTCGCATAATTTAACCGTTGTGTACTTAGTCAACTTCCTAAGTCTACTCAGATTGTCTTTTACCGTTATATAAGGAGATTTTTAAAGAGAAGTTAGTCCAATTTTTTTTATGCAACGAATGAAATGCAGTGCAAAGCCTTTCTTTGTTTAGTTTGTTTTCATAAGTTTAATTTGTGTTTAAAAAAATAATAGGTTTAACAAAAACTGTCGATCCATGTACCTACAATATTATTAGAACTTTTGCGATTAGCTTCTGACGTCGTCCACACAAATCCAATTATAAATTAATGGATAATATTATCGGTCTTATTTATGAAAATCTCTTAAACAGGCAGTAACTATTCACACATACAAAAAAGTAATTAGGTGTATAGAATTCCATATTAATAATATGATTAAAGTTTATATAGAGGGGAGTTGAGAAGGCTTTATAAAATAATGAAAAAATATATACATAAATATCAATTTGTTATACAATCCACAATTTTTAGTCGCTTTAAAAATACAACATGTTATGAATAATTTGTCTGAAAATTAGTCTAAATATTTCAGAACGAATAGAAAATTATAGTCTTCGATGGCTTCAATTGAGGCGTTATTATGTAATGCCTATTTGGTTCTAACGTTACCCAATTTTGAAATAACTAAGTAGCATTCCTATAGTTATTATACATATATGTATACTATAATTTAGGGGTATATGTTATTTGTCGAAAGTAATTGTGTGGTTTTAGTCGAGCATGTTTTATTGTTTTATATTTAATTAATGACAGACTTCAGTTTGAGGTCAACCGTAATGTTTCAAATATTTTTTTAAAATTTTAGATTTTTTCTGTTGTCGACAATTTTTCTACGCTAAACGACACTTTTTCGAGCGTCATATTTTTAAAGAAATATTTGAAGTCTCCCATATAATATATAAAAATAGTAATTGATATTTTATATTCATTGATAGATTACATAATATGTATGATAAGTAAAGGTTTTATCACAAATCGATACATGTATGCCGTATTACCGTAATTATTATGATAAGAAATAAAAAAGTTTGGTAAGATTCACTTGTAATTGGGAAACAATGTAATAAATTATTTGGAATGTATTTCAACCTATTTGAAAGTATCTTATTGAAGTTAAACTTTTTAATACCATCATTTTATATGTCGTTAATCTGATGATGGAGTCAGGTGCCGGAAGCATATTATTTTTTCTCATTTTAGTGCTTAAAACTGTCTTATAAGCATGAAACGTGCATATACTAAATGCAGAGTGAATTTCAAAAAATTGTACATACTCGTACATTTTAAATAATACATATGTACCAAATATTTCGCATATTAATACTGGACCTATTTTTCTTAAAATACACAGTGAACCGAATAAGTAATATAAAAATTCATGGCACCTACAAATAAAATATCGAACTCTGAAGCTAAATCTGATAAAGCTTGGAAAGAAAGCTCCTTATTCTTATTTGAATTTCCATTTGAAGTAAACTCCACGGAGTTTGTACTTATCTTGTTACAGAAATGCTTTTTGACCGTTAAGTCTTAAGACCTAGATGGAACAGTTTTAAGGCCGTCCGTGGGGAACAAAGATTTAATTGTCCAAGATAAAAGTCTTGCGTCTAATTATTATCTTTTTGCTTAATTACTATCTTAAGTGAGAAATATGATATCTGATACAGATACATAGAGATGATATAAAATAAGGGGGTTACTTTGTTCTTTTAAAGAACTCAACATAATTTACACTGTCATTCAGATTTCCTTAAAAGTTATGTATTTTTATAGGAAACAGAAAGTAATTTCATAGTCGTAAATAAAAATTTATTAGTATGTAAAACCGAGGAAGATCACTAGTAATGAAAATGTCATTAATCTGTAAATTTTCTTTTCAAAACATTTTGAAAGCTTAATAGGAACCGTAAGAGGTCAAAAGCTCACTCATGAATGTAAAGCTTTTTAGTACAAAGCTTCTTACTATAAAGTAGATAAAATCTAACACAAGTGATAGTAAGTAGAAGTCGATAAACTCATTATATGCTGAGCTACAGATTATTGTCAAGGAGAATTAACGATTATTTAGGTTATACACAATAACATTTATAATATGTGTATATATTTATAACTGTACTACTGAAGAAGAATAATGATTTTCCTGAAACTTTTCTCGACATTTAACATCTAGATGCTATTGGAAAGGTTTGCATATGTAAACCTTGGAATAAATCCATGTTTGTTCCCTAAGTTTTTATGTATCAAAATATTAAATTTAAATTTTATATTAATTCCTTTTTTGTCCGTGCAAAACTAGTAGTGATTATTTCTTTAGTGAAAAGCCGCTGAGTTAAAAATATAGTCAATCCGTATTTCGCAATCCCCTTCGCACTTGCATCAAAATTTTTCTTAAGTATATTTATGCATTTTACAAGTGTGTAAATGAATTTGTAAATAAGTTATTTGCTAGTTGTGATAAATTCGGTTCCCAAAGGAGGCCCCTAAAACCCGTTCAGGCTGAAACCGAATTATTCATGCACTCGAAAAGGTGCCGGCGACAGTTAAATCGGTTTTATTTCGTTTCCTAGTCTCGTTCGCGCAAAAAATTAAAATTGGTAACAGTTTCGAATATTCGTTAACTAACGTATATGGGACATGCTTTCGAAATTGAATTCGTTTTTAAATTTGGAAGCGGTAACGAAGACTCTGTAAATCGGGAAATTTCTTTTTATACATTCACGGTTTTAACACGCCTTTAATAGGGTCGACTTTATTTAGGAGACAATGTAAGCAAAATTTAACCTACCTCTAATTTTATTGAAATTTTGTATAGGTATATCTTTTATACTTATTAAGGCTTACCGACTAGATGCATACAATTAATTTACTACTTAATTATATTTATAATAGAATCTATGTATACTACTTATAGGTAACCATAACATTACTAAAAAAGGTATAAAATAAAATTTATAAATTTACATAACGAAAAATCAATTTTCATTCATCAAAAGTAATTCATCTAAGGGTAATGTGATTTTTCTGATCCCTTTATGGGGCCAAACCATTTTGAAGTTGTCAAATTATTTTAAACGCATTTCAAAGTAGTAAAATAACATTGTTTTGCTTCAATATAGGTTTGTACAAATTGAAAATATATCTATGTAAAACCCAATTGTTACACACCCCATGTTGAGAAAGCCTAAATTCAAATATATCCGAACCAGTCTTATAAAATTTAACAAAACCTGGTTCAGGGACTAATAGTAAAAAACTTTAACTAGACCGCGTCTCTAAACAAAAAGTTAACTAAAGTATTCCGAAAATAAATTTTACTGAATTCTAGAATAGTAAATGGTATGATAATAGTGCCAATATAGAGATGTTGGATAGAGAGAATTAGGGATAATCCCAGTAGATTTGAATGGAATCCGTCCGTTCGTTTGAATCGCTGAGAATTATTTATGACGCTGAATGCTTTGCACCTTATCGGGATACATTACGCAAAACTCGATGGAATCCAACTGCGGAGACGTTGTTATTAATACTGAACTTCAACGCGAAAGCTTTCATGCAGATACTTAGGACCTATTCAGATTGATAGGAAGAGATTAAAAATTATGGTAATAGATGATAAGTACTTAGTACTTTTTTTTATATCGAAAACATGGAAATCCAAAACCTGAATTCTACATGATGATATATTTTTTTAGATTCACTCCTTACCTATTTAATAATTTATACAACGTAATGTCATTAACAAATCAAATAACGTTTTATTGAGACAAATTATACTGAAAATATATAGAGATTAATATTAAAAGCTCTTAAAGAAAATATTATAATTTTCATTCACAGTAATCCAACATATTTTAACCTGTGTCACAAAAAAGTATGTTTAAAAATCGTAACTTTAGACTATATAAATCATGGGCTTGCTCCCGCTCGACCAAGTGGAAAAATTCCACTTGAAATCCCTTATCCAGGATTCTATCTTCGAAGAAAGGAATCTTAGTCAAATAAATCTGCGAGTGGGCAAAGTTGCCGCCATGAATAATGTAGACGATCACCTGATATACGACACATTAAAACCTCGTTGAGACATTTTATGACGCTTCAGGGCATCTGAAAAAAGATTGCGAATGTATTAATCGTTTTTGAAGATTAACTCGTCGTTCTAAAAAACAGTTGTATCAAATAAACGTTACAGGTACCAAAAAGTAACTATCACTGTACTCAAACTTTTTGTAAGTGTAACTAAAAACCTTAAGCAAGTCAGTAAATCGTAATCGGTGCCCCAATTTTACAGTAAAACAAAAAAGATATCAAATAGATTAAAATCACTATCTGCTAGAATTCGGCTTTCGCTTCCTCCAAGAAACCTTTGAAAAATAACCTCAAAATAAATTAATTATACTACGTCATTATATTTTTTTGAAACAAATAAGAAAACGAAATGCGTAAGATGTCACGTCTCAAGCACATCAGTAGGTTTGGTGCCTACTGTAAGTAATATAAGAATTTAATTCTACGCTAGTTTTAGAATATATAGATCTCTTAGTTCTATCGTATAATATTGCTTTATTGTACTATTAAATGTTGCAATGAATTCAGTTATAATATTCAATGCGCTAAAATATTATTAAAAATGTTTTATTCAGCGTTTGGACCATACCGTCGGGTTTATTGACGATCTCGCGCGAACTTCAAAACGCGATAAAATTCTGCCCCAAAACTTTCAGATTGCATCCAACTTTGTTCAGGTTATTATCTACTGAATTATTCATCGACTCTTCTGCAGTATGTCATCTCTGCAGTTGGCTGTTAGAAGTTAACTCCAACTGTTCTGATACGGAATTGGTCTCTAAATTATGTCTAAGTAAACATGTATCATCTATAAAAACATCATACATCTCAATTTTATTTTTTTTAATACATTCAGTTTAACTCTTGCTATATTAAAAGTATGGCTAACTTAAGTTTTAACAACGTTTTTCACTTGTGACAATACAATCAAATTTTTCATCAATCATGAGTTGTTTAAATTTTTCATATCTAAATTAAGCTTTAATAATCTTAGTCGGAATAAGTTGACATTTTTGTATTTTATATAAACAACCTACACATTAATAACTTATGACTTATTTCTCCATCTGTAATATTATAAAATTTTGAAGAACCTGACGAACAGCCTCCTTCGGAAAAATAAATTATTTTATTATTTAGGTCCGCAATTTCGTTCATAAATATAATCGCCAGTACCATTAGTGCGTATTAATAAAAGCTTTAATGGTACGCTTCTGAGGTTGTTGATTAGGTCTATATTAAATGCAAGTCAAGTAAGAACTACGTTAATGAAGACGTCGAATGTTTCAGTCATAGTAATTAATGGTTGCGACCGCATTTAACATTTTCAAGGTGTTTGTGTGTGAAAAATTGAAATTTAATCTGTAATTGAGTTACGTAAAAAATTGTAGCTCTTAGCTCTTCACGGCTGTAAATAGAAATGACTAGCATTACACCTCCTGGCGCTATTATGTTTCATTTGGATATGACAATTAAATGGAGATGTTGCTTGTAGAAGCTAATAAAATCTTGTTGAAAATATTTTTTTACGTAAAATGTATTTTTCTCCGTCTCGATAATAGAAATCTGACTTGCCATGTTCATATAACTGATTAATCTAGTTCGACTGGTACCTGACGCCTCACATGATGGATGTTCCCTCAGGCTTCACGCAGGCTTTGCAAAGCTATTTGTCATAATTTGATGATGTCGTTACGGATATGCTATCCATGCATTAGACCGACATAGCTATCGATCCATGATAAACGTGCCGTGTTCATACGGTTCAATTGAGGCTTTGATTATTCGCTTTATTGGAAGAAATTATGATGTTTATTTAACTAGTACTTTGATAGAAATACAACGCTCTATATACCTAACATGCCTCATTAAATATCAGCATTATTGTTGCGTGTTAGGTTTAGAAATCTATGTTTTTTATGTTTATATATTAGGTTTACCGAAAAACTGTTATCATTTTGGCAAAAACTTATCTATTTGACGAAATAATAATATACGGCCGTAATTCCTATTGGCTGTTTAAATGGAAAATTTAGAAGTAGAGTATTTTTATAAGTATAAGGGATGTTCAATATAATCTTGCAGTCGCTATTGCTTGTAAGGGTACTAAATAGTTTGTTTTATCTCTAAGACGCTAATACAATAAAAAGATTAATAACATATTCGTAAATATTTCTCAATGAAAACTCTTGCTTAATGTTTGTTTGTGCATTTAGTTTTCTGTATTCGCAGTATCTAAAGCTAACGTTTTGTTTCAGACTCTACAAATGTAGTTTTTATTATAGTTAGTCAGTCAGAGCCGTACCATGCTAGCGTGGCTGGTCGCCTAAAAATGGATATTGAAAATCAAGTCTTTGAGTTGGAAGGGGTAAGTCTTAAGCTCTTTGTTTGTCATAGAGTCGATCTTTTGTTAGGAAACTGTCATATCAGGCATTGATATGGTTCAGTTGATGAAGTCTTGACCACAAAGCAATCAGCGTTTTAATTATAACGTTCCACTTTAATTGTATTGTCAACATATTTTTATAATACTCTTTTAGCGAGATGCGAAAGTTCATATAACCCACGAAGAATTCTCAGTACCAGGTGCGTGGACCATAGTTCCTTTATTACGTCCTCTCCTTACTAAATACAAGGGAAGTGATGTTCGATGGATCTTATTCGTGGAGCCGCATACTGCTGTGCGCTGCGGAAAACTGTTCGAAGCTTTGGCCACAGCTGACAATCAAAAGGTAAGTTTGCTGGTTGAAAGGAATTTAAATCAGATATAAGACATAATGTACGTACGTTAAATGTACATATTATTTTTTTATTAATACTTTTCGGGGTTAATAACTTATTTAGAAAACGTTGCGAGTAGAGATGGGCGATTGTTATAAAGAAAAACAATTTACTAATTTAAAAATTCTGCAGCTGCTTATTCGGTTTTCGATTTAGTAGTTCCGCGAATTAACTTTCCCGCCGGGCTGGACGAATTAAAAATGAAAGTGTTGGCTAGGACCGAAATAAATTCATTCTCCAAATGCCTTTCAAAAGTTAACTTATAACATAAGGTCCCTTCCGAGAACCACTTATACTACTTAAGCCTAATATATCAATTACGTGGGTTGCTTTAATTTTTTTAAGCTTTATTTGTATTTTTGCCTGAATTTGTCCTTTACTTTTTTAGAGCAAAGACGCTCTAGTTTTGAGTTCGGAATGATAACCATTACTATTTGAATTTATGGAATAAACTGAACTGTCCCTATTATATATATATATATTTTATGTGTAAATATTTGTTAGGATACAATGTGGGTAGGTTATCCACTGAGCGATGACGAACCCACAATCATCCATCATTTCACTTACTTTGAGGAATTAGATGATGACGGTGGTTTTGTGTATCCAAATTTCGCGAGCGGCTTTGCCATGAGGATGGAGTTGATCGAAAGGTATCCTTTATGTTTTGACATTTTAAGCTTTAATTTTTATTTTATACTTACAAACAACATTAAAATTATACAATAAAATCTAAAGTTTAATAGTTCTATATATTTTAGGGCCCTAAAGTCTGGGTAGTAGAATAATTAATTAGAACCATTATTCAGTGTTGTAGATAAAATTGAAAGCGGTGCACAGTTGGAAGCGGACTTCTCAATAGATCCCGCGTTTGAGCTAGCTAGGCTGGTATACGGAAACGGTAAAAAGCGTGGACCCCTACTTACCCCCAATTTAAGTTTCTGTGTGGTATCTATGGATAATTGTGCAACATACCCGAGACAGTTTGATACATGTGTGAGTATTTAGATTAAATATTAGGGCAGCTATGCACATTAAATTAATCTATTATAAAAATTCAAGTTTTTAAGGATATCAATCGAAAACTGAGCAATAGCCAAAAGTACTGAAAGAAATCCCGAGCCCTATTTAGATTATAAATATTTACAGCCAGGAATCGAACCCGCGTATAAAAACTATTGTATTATTACACCATTCGACAGTGTCACCGATTTGGGATAAATTTTCGAAAATAAATTTTACTAATATACAAAATTTCAAATTCTCACTTTAATTATTACATATCCAAAATGATTTTGAAAGTAATTTTCACTACATAAAAAAGAGTTTTTTTTTTCAAAATACGTCTTACGACGAATCAGTATTAACCCTTTCGTTTTCTATGGTGTTCCCTGTTGATGTATAATCTGAAATGCTGTCTGGCAGGGCAGTGCTATACCTGAGGAGTCTATATATTTCGCGGTAAAGACGTGGAGTGGATTTCACTCGACTCGCGCAAGAGTTCTTAAGAAAACGTGGGGAAAATACGTCACGCACTTGCACTTCTTTAGTGATCACGATGGTAAAAAATTATTCTTTATAAATATGAACAATACTCAATCAATTTTGATAATTGATTTACTAGTCATGATAACTGTACCTTCAACTCTATACCACTGTCTTCTGTTAGGAATAACCTATATAGCACTATCCTATATTTAGAATGATGTATTTAATACATATATACTTTAAACTGATTTGAAGTGTGTTACTTAAAATATTGTGTCTATTTCAGAAATTGTTAATGAAATTAATATATTTTCGACTTCTCGCGTGCTGTCTTAGACGACCATACAACCAGACCATGTATAGAAAGTCTGTTAAACTGTATTTTGAACGTTAAATTGTGATATAAGTAACAAGCACTCCTTTATTTCTTAGCGCCATAAATTCTTAATAGCATTTAGGAGAACCAAACAAGATTTTAAATTTATAATGTTTGGTTCTAGATCCACGTTTGCCTGCGACTGATATTGGGATCCCCAACACAAAAACAGGACATTGTACGAAGACGATCGCGATTTTAAAAGAAGTGGTTCGCAGGATACGCGACATGCCGCCAATAAAATGGATATTTTTGGCTGACGATGACACAATATTGGGGTAGATTTTTTTTTTACATTACAAATTTTTCTATGTCTAGTATAGCGTAAAATAAATTTTAAACTTATAGATTTGGTGAGGGATTTGTTATTTATTTAGTAAATTTCGACCGAAAAACGTATTTCTAAGTTTCGAAGAGTAATGTGGACACAATTCTTGTTTACTAAACTTTGAATTCAAGACCTGTCTTTATTTAAATATTTTTTACATAGAATTTTTAAGTAACATCCAAAGTTTTTAGTGTTCAGAGATTGTGCGAGATACTCAGTTGTTATCGCGGCGGCGGTGACGTCACAGTGCTGGGCGAGCGCTACGGATACGGCTACGGGAAGGGAGAAACCACCAAAGGTTGCCTATCTTATATACATTTTCTATTTTAATCTCATCACTGTACAAAGGTTTTTGGCATGGATAAATATTTTTGCCAAGTATCTTTTCCTGGACACTGGTGAACTTAAACGTTCATTAATTTTATATCGTGTAGTTGTATTCAAGTAATTTACGTAAAGAAAAAGTTTATTGCAAAACCTCAATTTTAAAGTTCCTTGTATTTGCTATTTTTGTATTTACTTTAATTGTGCTTAAAGTTAGTATATTATGTACCTTACTATTAACAGTGGTTTATTTCTACGCTAATAGGCTTGAAAACTTGATAGGCAAGTTTAAGAAGTCTTGTTTATCACAGAAACGTAATTGGTAGTACAGGACTCGCAGCACACGATAGCGCGTGATTGGTATTCGAACTAGATTTTTTTATAATTGATTAAAGGGTTGTATAAAGGTTATGACTACATAACGGGTGGGGGCGGCACTGTGCTCAGCGTGGGTGCGGCTAAGCTCCTGTCGCAGTGCGCGTGCGCATCCCTTGCGGCGCCAGACGACATGACGCTAGGGGCTTGCGCTACACACCGGCTACATGTACCGCTTACACATTCGCCGTTATTCCATCAGGTATATAAGAACTTTAATATTATTTGGCGACAATTTTATTTTAAAAAATCTCCACGTAGGGCTCTTCTAAAAGTGTAGCCACCTTAAAGTATATAGTTTAATTGTTATGCCAGCGTGAGTTCAATTTCCTAGTTATATGATTTTTTAAATTAAAAATATACCTCTTATTTTCCATATATCTACGGCGTTTTACTAGAAAGAAATTTCGTTTTCAAATACTCGTTTTATTTTTTTTAACTCGTGTTTTTTTTATAACAGGCCCGTCCGCAAGACTACCCGCGGGAAGTTTTGGCCCGAGACCGGCCGTTGTCATTCCACCGGCATTCCTCACCGGACCCTCTAAAGGTCTACGCCACTTGGTTCCAGCATCACGACCTTGCTCTCAAGCATAGGGTTAAAGAAGAACTATAGTTCGACAAACAATAATACAGATCCTCAGTAAGGTTCTGACATGTCCTAACTAACATTCTTAGAAGATATTTATATAAATTAAAATGTTATAAAGACAAAAATCTATTTTTCGATAGCAATAGCAGACCTAAAAACATATCGTACCTTGTTTTTATGTTTAACCTAGCAGCGTCCGCGGTGTCATCCGCAAATATCAATAATTTATGTATATGTTTTAGTTAAAAATAGATCTCACAATATCGTATACTTTTCAGTCAAACTGACAAACAAAATTTTATGGGTGTTTACAAATTTTGTGCGGAACCCTAATGATTTTTCAAAAATGTAAATATTATATCGTTACGTGTGTAACGTCGGCTATTTTGCAGCGAAACTCGTTACTCGTGATTATTCTGAACAAATTATTATAACGCCTGTACAATTTGTCTATATTTAGTTAGGACGTATCAGATATTCACAGACGTGATAATGGTAATCTTAAATAACTTTGATTTTAGAAAAGGTTAAGTCATTGTCTAAGGACATATCATATCAATAAATTAGACATAAGGGAAACCCTTTATCATTCATTACAATATAAGGTGAAAGACGGATTAGCCAAGTAGCAAGAGTAGCAAATAAAGAAAAAAGAAAAGCTTTCTTACACCTAAAAGGCGTGGGCCCCTTGATAAACTTTGCTACAGAACCCGCAAACTACTAAGAGATACGCTGTATAGAACTAATATTTTGTAAGAATTATATGTATGCTAAATATTATGGATAAACTAATTTAAAGAGAAATTATAATAAAAGTTATCGTTAGCGAAATCTTAAATATAACAATTTTATAGTATTTATTATATGGCGTGTATACTGTAAAATGTAAATTATATTCATGGATTTTTTTTGTGATTAAGGCATTTGTAGTTAAATAATTTTAAGAATTTACCTAGATGACCTAGTGCGAGTATTTGTACGTTACTTTAAAAAAAGTTTTATTATTTTTATAAAGTGTTGTTTTATTCCAAAACTAGTAAAGGCCGGCGGTTTCAACCGCCTTAATTTTTCTTTATTATTATGATTGCAGGACTGTACTGTTAGTTTATAGGACTTTTGATCGTATATTACTGAAAGGCCTGCTTAATAAATCAAATAATTTCTCAACTTTTGATATGAATTTATAGTCTTCATGGATACTGTTTAAATCCATTCCGCCTTCATTGGAGCTGGGGCCCCAGGTCCCTTATTTTTTTCGAAATACAGCCAAATATTGTGCATACTTTCATATATATTTCGAAAAAGCTTGTTAAGTTATTATAAATTGACATGTTAATTTTACTTATTAGTATAGGTTTACTCCTTCTAAAAGTTAAAAAATGTATGTAGGTCAGATAACTATTATTATTTGATATTTGATTTAATGGGTTTTCATATAATACACAGCCTATTACAGTTATACCTTCCATTACACCTCAAAATATACAAATCTTAAATCATTACTCATTATTTAATGTTGTCTTACCTAATGGACGTATTGAATTTCCTGAATAGGGAAAAGGTAGCACAGTCATGCTCTTTTAATGAGACTTAGAGTGAAGGGCGCTTTGTCTTAGTTCGGGATAGTTAGAAGTCCTAAAAGATTGGTTAAACTTTCTACAGATAACTTTCTAAACACAGGTTTGTTCGAAGGGTCTTGCCTCTATTTTGAGTAATAATATATAGGTAGTTTAAAAACTTAATCATTACAAATTTGCGATTTTTGCGATTGACATACGAAACTTATGCTCTCTATTTTATATGATATATATGCCTTGTGTCTCTTATGAAAATTCAAGAAAACTACACGATTTTTCAGCTTTCAAAGCTTTTCCTGTTCTGTAACTTAGGAAAGATGTCAATGGGAATAATAAATTCTCGCGAAACTTTTTGATGTCGTCACATAACCAATATTTTAGGAAAAGTTGCCAAGTTAGAAAACCTCTGAGGGGTCTGCTATTAATCATGCGACACGCGACCGAGGTAAGTACGAAATAACTTTTTTTTTCACTTACAACTTGTCGGGTTCTATAATAAGTCAAGTTAAGTACACTTCCTCTTGGGGTTAGAACTAAGTAATAACATTAATCTGTATTATTATAGGAGATATTATATATTGTCAATTATTTTGAACGCAAATCACCAATACCATGTGAATTTAAAAAAATATTTTACCGTTAGCTAAATTCAAAAAAATATAGAAGCTACAACATGTTTCGGTAAATTGACGGGCTGTTTATCTTTGATGAATATTGTTCATATTAAACAGCAAACATTTTTTTGCTACAGTTGTCTGAATTTTAATCTATTTTATTTTAAAACAATGGAATAAAACAAATCTTAAAGTATTGCCTAAATCTTATTACCTATTTATATCGCTTGTAATCGACACGAACAATAGAAATAGTGACAAGAAAACTAGGAACCTTAAAGCTGAGGTGATGATAATAAGCCAGGAGTTATATATTTTTTACATATTCTAAACAACCTTTATTACTTTACTGTACATATCACTACAACATAATATAGATTTTAAATATATACAAAAATATTTTTTATAATATAAATTAATTATATATTTCAATTTAGGAATTGAAAACAATAAATATTCGATCTTTTTAGCAAAAGTAGTTAGATAATTTAGGACTGGCACTTCAGAGATCAAGAGCTAGATGTAAATACATTGACAATTTCTTTTCCACTTTTAAGTTTTACGATTTCATGTAAGACAAAATGTATCGTCGTACTACGAAATAAAGTACATTTTTGTTTTTATGTAATATGGTGTATCTGCCGTATTTTTTTTGTGACTTGGCAACACTTTCAGGACATCTATTAATCAAATTGGCACCCGTGATCGTGGAGCCATTGGTGTGGAATAACATATTAAGGGTTCTTTGAACTTTTGGTCTTCATTTTTCTTAGATTAGTACATACATAGTGTAGTGTTGTAGGTCAATTATTTATTTTCTAAGGTCATTGCGTCCATTGCACTATTTCTAATAAGGGATGTCCAAAAAGCTATACTATGATTAATTCAGCGACATTTGGCGACTATTGTTTTATTAAGAAAAGTGCGATGTGTAGAAATCGAAGAGTAGTGGAATCTAACTTTATATTCGATGAATATAAGTGATAGGTCATGAAATTAATTAGTCAATTATACTTATACACTCATTTAAAGCAACAAAAAAATGTTTAACCTTTTTAGTCAGTTTTAGGGTCTTTCAAAATAGGTAATAATATTTTCACCTTAAGTCCATGGGAAATCTAAACTCGGCTGAAGCGTCGTGAGATATGGGACAATGTAAAATTACAATTGTTCAGTGTTGCCATTAAAACAGCAGAATGGTGACCATTAATCACTCGTCTAGATAATTAAAGCCTTTTCCGATGCCAGTCCACAGATTAAACAATAAACAAAAGGTGAATTAACTAAAATGGATTTCGAGTACTTTATGGACTTTTATTTATAAAAATACTATTACTTCACAAAGAATATCATTATTTTAATATTACATTTTCACGCCAAACATGCTGAATGGATGGTAATGAATTTTATATAGATATCGAACTTTATAGAAGGACAGAGTACACATTATTTTAGTAATTTTTCTCTACTGACAATATCCCGATCATTAGCTAGATTAGACATAAAACATTATTCCTAATTCTCCGGCATGCAGCTTGAGTACATTTGAATTATAAATTGATTTTTATAAGACAGTCGACGCTTTCACCATTTTGTATTTACTATAGAAAATATGGAAATATCTAAAGCACACGTTAACCCCGCGAGTCGACGAGATTTGTGGAAATATTTCCCATAGTAGCTTTTATATTTACATCGATAACTAAAATGACATTTATACCATACGATAGGTTTTGAGTCCCGGCCCTGTTCCTTTTGAAAGTATATGACGTAACGTTTATTAATTTTCTAAATTCTTTAATTTTTGGGATTTCTACTTTGCATAGTATCGTCGAAATTAAAAACACCTTCTCTACTAGGTATTAATATTTAAACAAACACTTCCAGACTAAAATAACTGAATCGTTTAAGATTTAACTAAACTAGAATTACAATTATAAAAAAAAATATTAATCTATTAAGTATTTTAAAGATTTTTTAAATTTATTAAAACTAATTAAATATTGATAAATTTCGTAAAAGATCAAATGTCGTATCGTCACTTTTAAATTGCATTAGCGGATGAGGTACTCCACTGCCTCTTTGAGCAAAATGCAAATAAAATGAAGGTTTACATCGAAATCGTAAATCAAGCTACTCGGGCACAATCTTCTAGTATGTATTCACATTTCCGTTAAAATACAAAAATACACGAAGATTTCGACGAAATCAAAGTGCGCTCCAGATCTTAGAGAATTTCTACAAGTTATTAAATACAAAGTGGTCTACGGTTTTATCTTATTATATTCTTTTTAATAGATTAGATATTTACTTGATGGTACACAATACCTAAATTGATTAATATCTTTACTTAAAACGGAGCCTTAAAAAAGTACGTTAATTAATAAAACATCTTACTCAGGAAAAGTTTTGATACCAAGTATTGAACATATAATATTTGTTCCTAGAGGAGAAATTCTGTCACCCTTTTACGCCTAACCCGCTGAATAAGTTATGTTTACTTTCAGAAAAGTATATTATTTTTATACTTGTTTGGCGAAAAAAAATACTATAATGTTTTAAAGCGGCTGACAACGGGCTAAATTAAAAATTACATTTAGAAATCCCTCCATATATTCGGCTTTTGTTACTTACTTTTATTTAGAGCATTCAAATCTTCAGGAAATGTAATTGAAATTATAGTATGTTAAGACTTTTTCACGTATAAATGGAGCTTCGTGGCGGAAAAAACCACAAATTATATCCAGTTAAGTAAGAATTAAAAAAAATACAAATCCAACGTAACATAGACAAAATAAATTATTCATATTCTATACAACGTAATGAATATAAATAAAACACTCGGTACTTTTGATAAAGCTACACAAAGATGCAAAAGCAATTGGTTGGCAGAATCGCGAAAAGCAATTACAATAAACAAATTTCCATCACAGTGAATGTTATTGGAATTTGTGTTAACCAATATGAAGGAAATATAGTGAAAGTATTTTACGTTTATAATAAATAATTATTAGGTATAGAGTAGACACGTCGATTCAGGATCCATCACGAAATTCATAATTCATTATGCAATATCACAAATAGAGAACTTTAATTTTAATAATCAAATTTGATTTTTTATATAAGACAGTTCATTACCTTATCACAACATATTATTAACTTTAATATGCAATGATTAGTATAGGTAGACTCTTAGTATAGGAATCTCGGATAATGTTTATTAATAAAAAAGAAAAAGTTGTTAATAGCATTGTAGAAGATAAATAAAACATAACACACCAGATGGATATCTAGATTAATCAACAAATCCGTTTCACTGTGGCTTCCCATCTGGACGACATACAAACGTTCAGTATTGCATAAATATGTCTTGCTTATATGGTACTTGCTGTTATGGCTACGCTTAATAAAACAATGAGTTGAGAATCAAATTATATGAACAAGCTGAAATAACATACAAACACGTCAATCTAACAAATTCTCAGATTCATCTTAGACGAGGCCATCACAATAAATTGCACAAAAATTAGATGCGGAGTTTATGTCTGGGGGCGGATGAAACGTTACAGAACGATATATAAATGGTAATAAAAATAAATTGGACGCAGAGTGCCGGATCTAGTCTGGCATTTTGTTCGAGTTATGTTTTGTCCAGAGCCTCGAATAAACGAACAATCACATCCCTATTTGTGAGATCTTTTTATCGGTTCGATTAAGATTTTGGGCGGGAATATAAGAAAACACGATCTTTATAAAGGCAACTATTAACAGAACTGGAAGAAGTAGTGAGAATTTTAATATTTTAAAATGTGATTTATTGTATGAAAACTACTTTAAAACACGTAATAGAGGATATAAAACTTAATTTGTAGAGGTATCTCAGTTATCGACCAACACAGATATACGCCATTGGCTATCTTACTCTTACTATTAGGGATTATTTTTATTAATTTTTAACATTTCAAAACCTTTACTTGAAAATTTTATACAATTTTATTTAATTACGAAATTTTACAAATTTAGGTTTTCATTTACCACGTCCTATAAAAATACATTAGAATTACGTAAAGGATATGCAGGATAATATGCAGTTTATTCTAATATTTTTTCAACGAAACTTCCTATTTAGTTGTATAGAGGGAAAATCTTTCCTAGAATATGACGTTGTAAATTAAATTGTGCTCCTAAAACTATTTTGTTAACGCTTCAATTACGTATCCCGGCAAACCCAGTTAAGTTTTAATTAAAACATCTATTAGAGAAAATTGCTTGACGCTGAATAGAAAAAGGTGTTTCTTATTGGAAATTACATTTTCAGATGACACAATAAAACTGAAGTGAAACAAATTGTTACTTCAGAATTAGTTCTCGATATAATCGTTTTAACCGATTAAAACAAAAGTTATAATATGAATTTATTCTTTATCTTTCCTATATATATTTTTGAACTACTTAACTGAGAAATTAGGTACAAATAATTTGATGTATAAATGTCTCTTCATAAATGTGATACTTAATACACAACAATGTTATAATTAGTATTAAGTAAATTTACAAAATAATATGCACGTAAACATTCAATTCTAAATTACATAAAAACCCTTTAAATCCTTAAGAAAGAGGAGCGATTAGATTGCTTCCATTTCAAAAATGTTTGTCTTTAGGTGAAGTATTTCATCAAATTGACGACGCTACAAACGCCAGTAGTGCAATTTTAGTGAAACTTGTTCAAAGTTCCACAATACATCAGGTGCAGTTCAACTTGGGACGTGCTTTAAGTTTCAAACTTTGCTGTTTATTAATTGAAAGCTACTCGCCGAGGGGAACGCTTATACAGTGACGCTTTGAGTCATTTAAGGACAAATGACAATTTAAGGAGCTGATATTACCATAAGTTATCGTTTGACTACAGTTATTTATAATTATTTGTAATTTTAATCTTAATAAGTGTCTGCTTGACCGACCCTCTAAAGGTGGTATTGGTAAGGCACAGTCGCCCAAAAATACTTTAACCTGAAGAGCCCAATATTAAAACCACCTCGAAAAAACATTGACAGAGCGGAAGTAAATTAAAAATTAGGGTTCGTGAAACAAACTCACAAAACGTAACTCAAACATCGAATTAATTAAATAAGCGCGTTTCAGTAGTAAAATCATATTCAAATATAAAATAAGTTAAAACATTTTTATAATATCATTATTATAATACGAGTATAACATCACACCTAATTACGTTTTACATGTTATAAAATATACGTGATCATGAATATTCATTGTTTATTTAAAATTAAGTGTAAATTGTGAATGTCTGATCGGATCAACGGTCGTTTGGCTCAACGTGTAACTGTTATTACATGGCATACGTTAATGTTACTGGCAACACACTATCCAACAATATACTGGTATTACACAATGGCTATCGATAATAACCAATATATTAATTATTATATTTGGCGCTCATAGCTTTCAATTTAATAAAGGTCTATTACGTTTAAGATACGAAGTATAAATCTAATTTTCGGTAAATAGACTCAATAATGTAACCCGAATGTCTGTTTGTCGATTTACTTCTTCTAAGCTGATACGATTTTCACTTTAATAGGTTAATAGAAGGTTTTACTGGTAAAATACATTTGAAAACAGTTTTATAGAGGTTAATTAATTAATTGCCAAATCACAAGTAACATCTTCGATTATTTTAAGTACATTAAGAATGAGTGTTTAAGATTTATTTCGAGGCTTTCACCGAATTGAACTCATTGGTCGTCGGTAGAGTACATATGCTAGGCATACATAAACATTTAATCTAATTCAGCCTTCAGTCATATCGTCAAACTTACCTCATATCAAACTTTATAGGTCCGTTATTTATACATCTAGTTTACAGTATTAAATGGATGGGAGAAATAATTTGGTATTTGACATCATCCGTGAATTTTTTATACGAAATAAATTAATTTATGATCTGTGAACCAAAATTGATTACACCTAATGCTTTAAATGCGGAAGTGTTATGCAAAACCGATTGTTTTATCCCACCTATATTATACTAAAATAGGTGGAAGACGGTTGGTTGGAGTCGATTAAAATTATTTAATAATATATTATAACTTACAAAATTAAGATAAATTAATATTAATATTCAGATATGAAGTAGACAGATTCGTTTGTTGTTGAAATAGTGTGTCTTTATATTTAATAAATTGATTAAAAAATAATATCTAAAGTGGTTGATAAAATCATCAGGGACACGAACGAAGCCACGTATAAAAGCTAGTTTATTTATAAAATATAAAACTTCAATAACTTCGTCATAGCCCGTAAGAAGCATGTATAAGTTCCAGAAGTGTATCGAAGTTAATAAGGCAGGATAATCTCCGGGGTCCGGCGAAGAGCGGGAGTGTAGACAATAAAGAATATTGACACAATAACCGAGTCGCACCCGCGCCGCAGACATGTCCTGAATATTATATGCAACGGCTGATTCGTGGTTCCATTACGAAAAATATTATTTTTAAAATTATCTTCTTTTCAGCAGTCTTTTATTGATCGTTGTGTTAAAAAAAACGTTCCGTTGCTTTTTTCTTATGTTTATTTAGTCTGTGGTTCGAAACGCTATGTTTTGAAGCAGTTAACACATATAAACAATCGAAACTATAAATTTAATTGGCGCCTATTGTTTGTGATTCCTTCTTTTATTTCGTATATACAAAGACGATCATTATTGTTTTTCAATTATTGTTTAGACTTGATAATATACTATTATACATATATACACATGGAATACTTATTTTTCTAAGTCCCGCTGTCCTGAATTTTTCCTGATTTTTCATATGAGAGTCTTGTATCGAATGTAATGTACATGTCACAAGGGAAGACTTGGTAAAATAGCTGTATGGACTTTGTAGTTTCATAAGGCGATTTTTTTGCTAAGTATCTTTGTTGGAATCATGTAAATATATTACAGAACGTATGATAGTATAGGAAGCGAGTAATGTCGCCTTATTGGGTCAGTGAGCAAGTCCGACGCAGGAGCTGACATGATACTCCTTCTGGTTAACCCACATCCAGAAAATAACGCTTCGTTTATAATTAAGATATCCTAAACTATTTCAAAGGTTTCTTTATTTATTCTCGTGTCGTCGTTAAATGGACACATTCTACTCCGAACAACACAAGAGGAATCCCAAACGAGCTGTTAATAACACCCAGTATGATATCACTTCAGTATTGGGCAAATGGTTCTCTTACTTATTTTATTTTTGACAAGCTAATTTAGCCCTTATTTCTTTCGTTCTAAAATTGAATTGTCTTCGTTAAGCTTACTATTTTAGAAGATAATTTTAGTCTAGAGAATCTTAAGGGATTAATATTAGTGTATAGTCAATACTTACATTGAATATATTAACGTTACATCGTAAATTCATAGAAAAAGTGAGAATTTACAGAATGAATATTGCACCCTTTCTATTCAACCGAAGTTATGAACGTATAATAGATTTTAGCACGTTTTATTAGCTTAACTATCAAAATAAATTAACGAAATTTGAAACGCGTTATGTATTGTACAATTCTGGTATTATTTCAAGATCTATTTCGTCGCTTGTAAAGCAAGTGACATTAGCGGGAAAATATTAATTTTGTTAATAATCGTAAAAATAATTGCCAAATCATATAATAAAAAACGCGTAAGATTCTTTTACAATTCTTTTAGAAAACACTCTAGTATAACCTAGTTCTAACTGTATCAAAAGCTCACGCACAGATCTTTTGATCCAGTTAGAAGTAGTTTGTATGATCGTTGGACTCGCGTAGGTCAATTATATATTTTAATTTGGTAACTTCGCACTGATCTGACGGAAATAGGGGTTATCGCTTGTGTTTTGTAACTCCATTTTGGTGTTTTAGGTACATATTTACATTATCATTGACATCTGCAAGCAACATGAAGCAAATCAGTGTTTGAAAAGTTGGTGTGAAGTGAAAATTGGTAGTTGGAACGCTTGGGCGTGGTAGGGCGGAATTCGCTTACAAATCGGGAAAGTGGATTTTCAATTACCGGCCGGATGCTGTTAATGGCTTTTGAGATCATTTTCGTGTAAGCCAGCTGCCTCTTTATATACTTAGCGAAATTATTTACTTTGATCCTGGAACCTATTAATGGACGGTCCATTTTGTTTTGTGTCTAAGTGGTATGGAAGCTTTTGTGAAAATACCTTTGTTTCTATAATACCTTAGTAATATGAAAATTATAATAATCGATGATTTATATCTTTACCTGACCTGAATCTTTATCTTTCCACGTGTATTTTTTAGAAGTGTGAACAGATACGATATATCGAAAAAATTTAAATCGATGTTTGTTACTTATTCACGCAAAAAACGGATGCAAAGTAAAAATATATAAAATATTGCTTATTTGCAGTTCTGAGGAGATATTTTATATTGTATTATTACCAGCAACTTAGTTCAATCAAAGATAATCCAACATATATACATAAAATAAAACCAGAAAAAACCGCGCGGTAGTCTGCTAATCATAAAAATTAAGGTTTATAAGGGCCATCAAAGATAATATAGGTAATTAGGAGGCAACTCAGATCTCAGTAATTATCCTATTTCGCTTATTCCTGCAATAAGTTATTCGGTTTTTCTTTGAGAATGCGGCGAGACAATAATTGGCTTCCAGTTTCTTTATCTGATTTTTTCTTTTTAGCCTTCTTTGACTACTTTCATTATCCAATCTAAATAGGACTTCGCTTGCTTTGTCCGTGGAAGAAATAAGGAATTGAAAATTCTTTTAAATAGAGCACTCTATCGACTGGTTGATTAGAGAGTCATCTAACATCAATAGACTAAAAAAGCAAGTTTTATCTTCTGACTCTATTAAATAAACTTTAAGGCCCACTTTTTAAGATATCAATCCAACAGCAATTACACTTCTTGAAATATTTATTTATTTAAAAATCAAGTTATCGTATGGGAGCTCGTAACGTAGGGAAAGAATTTTAGTTCAGTATGTTTTTGGCGAAGCATTCTTTTTTATTTTTATTTTTTGTATTAAATTAATTAATACGATATTATTTATTTTATTGATAAACACTTCTAAAACGCTTTCTCTAAAACGTCTCCCGATCCCGAATTATTACAGACATACCCAAAATGATCACTTTTATGAGTTCACTCAATGATGACTAAACCACATAAACTTATTTATAATACGCATATTCATTATACTGTGTAAACTTCGCAGCCACTGTTTCATTATATACATCGTCCGGGACAACTCCCAATGAATGGTAATATAAGAATGCATCTAAGATACCAAATTATATCCTTCTGAATTAAGTATATGAACACAATTTGTTTTGAAAAGAATAAGAAGTAGATTATAATTATCTGCCAAGATTTGAACACATTATTTATTAGGTTGAATCTATTAAAGGCGTGTTAAAAATGAGAATGCAACGACTGCTACTGTGCGTGTATGCTAATACTTTCTAAGCCACAGTATTCGTAATAACGTGTCTATCTATGATTTATGGTCGATTCGTGTCTGAAGCGGCACTATTTGTGACAACAGGGCGTATTGTGGTGCCGTTGTTTTTATTTGTGTGCCATTTCGCGATGTCTCCTATAAAAATAATAAGAGGAGGTCTTTTGATTTTTATTAGAACACATTTGTATCTTAACGCTTATCTGAACAGGTTTTAAGTCATACAATTTATATCAGACTTCATAAAATAAATAACTTCTCTCCACAACCTCGATGAAATCCTTTAAAAAACTTATGTACATATTTCATTTTCAGATGAAAATATTTTCAGTACAAATTGTATACCCAACTAAACATTCAAAAATGAAAGATAATGCTTTCAATTCTATAATAAATTTTACTTGAGATATAGATTTGAAGATTATTTATATGAAAATAATTGTCATTTGATTAATCTAATATCGTTAAGATATTTAATTTCTGTTGAGGTCCGGCAGGCACTTGATAAAGGTTCGGCGGAGATTTACGGATCTAGCAGCGGTAGCGTCTACAAATAAGATTAAACAATATATTTTTTGTTTAAAAACTGCGACTTAATAATTTGTAGAACATTTTTAACTGCTGACATATTTCAAAAGTTGTCACTTCCGACGTCAAAGGCATCTTTGCTTTTATATGCAAACAAAACCAATCTCGTTAATTAAAACTTTAAATTGTTCTACACTAAATCCCCGGACAGCACAGAATTGTTAAATATTTAAGATTTAGCAATTTACGGCTTTGGCTTCCGTTTCAATCAGTAGACTTATTTTTATCCTAATTACATATTTTATGGTCCAACAGTTTCATTCCGATACAACTAACACGTAAATTACAAGAAGTAATATATACATATAATCGGCCTTTTTCCCGCTGGGGTAGGCGGAGACCACGGCTTTCCACCTGCTACGATCCTGATAAACTCCTTTCGCTTCCTCTACTCCCAATAATGCTTTCACATATGGACTAAGAAATTGATAATACATGCAAATGCTGCTATAACTTTATGTTATATATTCACATAATGTTGCTGGTGCTTTTCGCGTCCTCCAATCTCCTAAAGTTTATAAGGATGTTTGTTTGCCTTTTTCATCGTGTTAATTAAAATACAAGCCAGAGGAAATTTTTGTGCGTACAGTACTTACAGTGAACAGTTTAATCGTTGAGAAGTTCGGCGTTTCAATACTAATCTTTCTTCTACGCTAATATAAGCGACTTGTGGGTCTTATTGATGCTTGAAATTTATTTAGATTTTAGATTGCGCAGCGTATAATCCACATAAGTCAGTGAGACAGAAAAGTTTCTTAATATTTTAGCCACACTATCATACACGTATGTTCTTTTATCTTATTTCATAATTCCCAGTTATTTTTTATAGTCACAAACGTAGCAGATTTCTTAATCAAAGAGGCTTCTATAATTTGTAAAAGTTTGTACAGGAGTTTTATCACTCGTCGTCGGGGATTCTCAAGAGAAGGCGTAGAAATAAAACACATTATATGATTAAAAAAAAAAACAAAAATTTATTTACTGTTCTTTTTTGGTAAATGCGCAATAACCAGACAACCGAAATTATATATGTTTATTTAAAGTATTATGGCATCTTGATTTTAGTTTGATATTATTATTATAAGTAGAAGCAGAAATAATAGTTACCTAAATTAAATAAATATTTATTATTTATAATAAAATAAAATAACAATGACACGGCTAAATACTAAATAAATATTTCAATTTTTCACAGAACCATATACTACAAACAATAATAAAGTAAATTTTGGTTATTCAGTTTACATATGGCCTAAAAACTTTACGATACAAGTTTCTCTTAAAATAATTAAGTACTACAATACTTAAAAAATTTCCGTGAAAAAAGTTAATAAATCAAATAAACTTATTTATTTACATTAATGTTATTTAGTAACTGGCAGTTTTCAGAAGGCACAATTGTAAGATATAGATCAGAGATAAAAATGAATAAAACATCAAAGTTCTACAGAATACATTTATAAAACCTTATTACCGATCTAAACTTG
Organism: Hebomoia glaucippe; assembly: GCA_025727935.1. Classification (NCBI taxonomy): domain Eukaryota; kingdom Metazoa; phylum Arthropoda; class Insecta; order Lepidoptera; family Pieridae; genus Hebomoia; species Hebomoia glaucippe. The sequence continues at coordinate 4,467,820 of JAOSYY010000007.1, forward strand.
AATAGCATGGGTATACGAGATAATTTCCAGCTCTCGAATCCCGTGAGACTTTCTATAATCTGTTTTTCCTCTTTATAATAAATAAAAAATAACAAACAGTTATTTTTCTTACTCTTCCTTTTATATTAATTTCATATATTAAAATAGAACCGTAAAAAAGACGTTTTATATTTTGGCGTGTCTATGTGTGACATTGTAGGTCCTGAGGAATAGGCCGATTTTGACATATTGTTTTTATTTGTAAAGCTCAAAAAGTTTCAGATAGTTCTTAGCTTTAATTTAAAAAGGTTAGGCATTTAACTATATGTGGTCGGGGGATTATTTAAAAATATTTGATATTATGAGTAGTATAACATGGTTTTTAAATTAATCTGCATATTTAATTGTATACAGGTTCAATACAATTCAAGAAACGTATCGTAATCGTTAAATTTAAGATTAATTGTATTATTTCACATTTAAGCCGTTACTCCAAGTCGCAATTTAGTTTAAATCTAATTTTGAATTCTGTCAAACCCTTTATTACATAATACTATAAAGATAGGCATTTTGATGACTCTCAAGTAAAGATGGAACTTGGAATCAAGTCTAGTCTTGGAATCCAATCAAGCTAACGTTTAAAATATATACCTATAGTTGTATAATTCGTAAAATATTTACAATTTTGAGGGATATATACGTTCTGGATATGTGTTCAAGGCACTTATTTTAAGCATCATTTTAAATATACAATTAATTAAAATTGTTTCTATAATTTGCTAGGAATATCAATTTTAATTAAAAATAAAAATTTCTAATAAATATATAAGTTTGCTTCTATAATTCTTAATCTATTTAAAAGCTTTCGTGTTACTTTACTTATTTTTAATTATTGCAAGCTTACGTGAAAATGCCTCCTAAAAGATAAGAGTTAATTATCTTATAAATATAGATCCTATTAGTATATAAATATTAAATATGTAAGAATATTTTATTAGACTTAATGAAAATTCTTTACTTGCTCATAAATAATAAATCTATAGACTTTACATTTCTGTTTCTAGAAAAATATTTAAGAGCCTCGTCAAGTATCTATTTATTTTATGAGCAAGTAATAAATACGTTTGATTATAAAAATATGTTCGTACTTAATTCAAAATAAGTCTATTAGCACGGGCTCAAGACAAATCAGCGTCAAGCAAAAATACATCTAACTACTATAACATAGATCACATGTTGCATCTGCATTCAGGGGGCTATAATATAAATATGACGACAAAAATCTTCGTGTCATATTTTAAGATGTAACTTTTGTTTCAGTCTACCTTGAAGAGTCACTAAACTACTTTTTCTACAAAAAGTAGTTGATATTTTGACAATGCTTTACATCAGATATATTTCTTGGTTCATTACAATCTATCAGATTCAAGAATGCCCCTTTTTAACTAATAATTGTTGGATTATTAAATCATACTGCACTCTGTATTTGAATATTGAAACAATGTTATTTAATTATGTAATTATTACTACGTTCAAGCACCCCTGATGGCTAATTTTGTACCTAAATTAACGTGATCATCTATTCGTGACTAGTTATGTTAGCATTACATAAAATTATGGACCTTTGAGATATTTTTAAATAAAAATAATCAAAGGCTCGTCCACATACATACACAAACCTCACATTATATACATTACTCGAAAATCGTTTTTTTTCGAATATACAAAATAACTGAGGACAGTTTCAGTCCTTGTCTAGGTTAATTTTGTCTGTGACTTTTAAATTGTTTATTTCTTGTATAGAATATTTAAAAATATACTATAAGAAGAGCTTGTATTATCTATCCCGATAAAACGTTCCTAGATAATATAAAAAACAATATGTTGATATTATTATGTCTTCCATTACCAATTAATATAAGGATATTACATTTTTTTTATCGACAACAACCAACTAGATACACTACATGCCTTAGAATAGTTTTTGACGAATGCTGTTTTCGTCAAAAATTATTCTAAGTTTTTTCTGTCTACTTTTTCTACACAGCTATACTTGTTCATAGCTATCATTAGAATTGTCTACGGAAAAATTCGTCTCGCAATTATTTTATTATGAAAATTGGTATTACATTGCAAATTTACTAGCCCATATTCCATCACGTGACTTCAGTTTAAATTTAGTTTCAAGATTTGTCCAAATAATTTGTACAAAGTTTTGACACAGACAGTTTTTCAACAAATTGTGGTAAGTTATGTATTGGAATATAAGAGCTTTAGGCTTTTTTGTAAAGTTGCAAAGTGTAGCAATAGTTAAAACTTGTAAACAAGAACTTGTCGTCAGTAGCGATCCATGCTAGTAGTGGAGTCGTGACTGGTGACGTCACTGGCCGCGTCTGTTGACGAACTGTAGTCGCGGCGAGTGTCGGTGGTATCGCTAGTGTCGCGAGTGTCGGCCGTATCAGCGGTGTCGCTGGTCAGGCCAAGATCGGTACCCGGATATCAAAGATGTTCGTCACGACCGTTCAGCGGCTGCCGCTCAGCGTGGTCCGAAGGACGGTTACGTTTGAAGAAGCCACACTGGTGAAGGAAATCGTTTTATTTAGTGATATAGTGACTTCAGTCCCATAATGAGTCACACAAGGTGGAATTAAAGTATTGTGTGTGTAAGAAAAAAGTGGGTAAAGACCCCCTCAAAATTATTGTTGAATTTAAAATCAGTCTAATGTCTGTCTTTTACAAATAACTATCATAAGCTATAATTTTATATAGAAAAACGAAGACCTTGTCTGTGATTAGCCATATTTACTCTTATAATTAAAATAACATGATAATGTACTACTTTAAAGGCGAGATAATCTTCATGATATATGCTTTTATATAAAAGGTGTTGGTAGACCATATACCTATATCTCATGCATCTCAAGCTGATTCAAAGATCGTTTCTCGAGGGCATGGAGTATACCATAGCCTCAGAAAATTATCAATCAATGCATTGATGTGCTATTTATTTTCAGTACCTTGTATAGAGCAAAGATGAGCAGCAAAAGCAGCAGCGCACCAACAACTGCAGCTAAGATGATCACCCAGAGGGGTATGGAGCCACTGGAGAGGGCCTCGAGCTGGGGCGTAACAACGGTCTTGGCTTCAGCCATTTGCCATGCCTGATCTTGCGGCCGACCCACTAGGGGGAGTTGCGATACGCGTACCGCCGTTAGCGTGGATAGGGTGACAGGTTGTTCCTTTGAGATCTAAAAGATTTATTTGAATCAGTTTATACATCAGTGAAGACAAAAAATTAGTATATTTATCTACTCTGTCAAACCCATCATTTTCTTTCTACTTGAGTAACGATTACCTACCCCGATTGTGTTGACATATTGATCAATAAACAGACGTTTAGAAAAATAATTGATTAGATTCTAATCAAATTCTTTATCTTAATATATATAAATTACGTGTCACATTGTTAGTCCGGGATGAACTCCGAAACTACTGAACCCATTTTAACGTTTTTTTCTGTAGAGTGAGTGAGTTAAATACTATAATCTAGTCGTAAATCCTCACCTCATTAAGTACAGTAGCGTTTATTCTTGCACGTAAGGCGAGCCACACCTCCTGGCCTTTGAGTAAGCGGCCAGTTCGACACCGAAGCACTTCACACTTGTACTTTTCTTCACAACGCTTTAGCATCTCCATCAATTGGGGGTCCACCTGAAATGTTATATTAGTTACTGAAATATCCCATGCGGTTGTGAAATTTCTTAAGTTATTATTTTGTTTTAAGAGATGAAAATAAACCTGAGAAAATTTATTTACCTCATCTTGTCTACGGCGTCGAGTGCTCTCGTGTCGTTGTTCTGATGATGAACTGAAGCTTCCACCCGTTGAAGAGTATGTGTGTCCACCTTAATAAAATTTAAAAGATTATAAGATCTTATTATTCTTTAAAAAAGAAAATTCCTTATTTTAAATATATAGATATTAGATCTGTAATGATTTATTATATATTGGAATAATATTTAATTAAAATATAATTATAAACCGTTTTTGTAATAATAATCATTATAAACTGTTTTTGTAACTTAGTGGATTTGTTCTACGTTTAGTGATAAAGGCATGGGCTGTGTAACCCGAGGATATGCATATTAAATAAAAATATTTAGGGTGGCATAAAAATAAAGAAAAAAATACAGAAATGTGTCTATCCAAACCCTCACTAGGAGGCACGGGAGCTTAATATATTAACACAATTTAAATACCCGATCTTGAAGAATAGGAGTAACCTCCGCTTGAACCATAAGTTCCAGAAGCCGCGCTGCCTCCTTGGTACCCTCCACTCTGGTAGCTTGACCCTCCTTGCCTTCCTTGTGAGCTTTGCCCTTGGTAGGCAGCACCTTGATAGTCTTGACCCCGATAATTCTCACTCTGTCTAGAATTAACCGCACCAGTGACGTCAGCCATGCCAACTTTGAACTCATTGTTGTTGTTCTGGGCTGCGTATACTCCAAAACCTTGAGAAGATAAAACAATGCAAATATAATATATAACAAATATAAGCGTTTCATTTATGCTACTTCACCCTACAAAGAGCTAATCTTTTTGAGATGTTTCTTTTTACTAGTGATATTAATTACAATACATTTGTTGTCAATATAAGAATTTCAACTGTAAGAACAAACCTTCAAGTTTGTCTTCTTCTTCATCTCCGACAACAGTAATGTCGGGCGCTCCCCTGAATGTAGAGGAGCCGGCGTTAATAAGGTCAGGATTGACAGTCTCTGTGGTAGCCCAGGAACCATGCACGAAGCCTTGCGAACCAGCGCTCTGACCGCCTTGTTTGTTCAGGTAACTATGGTGTATAAGTAAAAATGATATTAGATTCAGTATTTACCTTCAGTTTAATACATTTATAAAATTTTAATTTAAATACAAAGAAGCTTATTTGAAGAATACATTTAAAATAACTTACGCATTAAACGAGCTACCATCTTCTCCTTCATGCCCCAGAGAACCATATTCTGTACTAGTCTCAGTCTGAGAGATCACGTTGTGGTTCGAATCGTAAATGATTGTTCGATTTTTCACACGGACTATACGCCCATCATTGTCGTAACCTGCTTCAAATGGCTGACCTCCTGTTATGTATACTCTTTGACCATATCCCTGACCGGACCCACCTTGACTTTGACCGTAATTCACTGTGCCGTAACTTCCACCGCCTTGACTTTGGCCTTGGCTTTGATAGACTACTCGACCTTCATATGAGCCTTCACTCGAGCCCCGACCTGTTTGACTAGGAGTTCTGGATATGGCTTCAAGGTTTTTCCTTATAGCTTCTTTTTGTTCTTCAGTGAGACCCTCTTCAGTCCAGGTTTGGTTGTAAGTATATGTTTTACCTTGACCAAACTGCCCTCCAGGCACTTGACTTCCTGAAGCATGGCTAGTAACAAACTGTCCGCTAGAAACTTGCCCACTTGAACCACGGTTATCACCAAATTGACTACCAGATACTTGACCTCCAGATGCATGACTGGTGCTAAATTGCCCACCAGAAACTCTACCGCCTTGATTGTATTGACCTCCACCTTGTACACTAGAAATAAATTGTCCTCCGCTTTGGCTGACTTGACCCCCTTGACTAAACTGTCCACCAGTTTGACTAGACTGTCCACCGCTTTGACTAAATTGTCTTCCACTTTGACTAAATTGGCCACCACTTTGACTAAATTGGCCACCATTGTTTTGACCGGCAAAGTAACCTTGGCTTCCAGGCTTGATTGAAAATTCTTCCCAGGAATCTATAAAACATGTTAATTAATAAACAGTTTTTAAAATTGTCAAGGACAAAGAACAGGAAATTAACTTACTTTGTCCATAATAAGTACCTCCAGCACCGATGTCGAAAGCCGAGTAGCTTTTTGTCATAGCTGTAAAATAAATAAAGTTTAATAAAATAAGTACGCAACATAACGTATTTAAGTTTGTTACTTAAACTATCCTAATTAAATAGCTAAAAAGTTACTATATCCTAACTTACAGTTTGGCAAAGTCATCGTCTTCTATTTTTTGACTCTACAAATTAACAAAAATTACTCAATACACTAAAAGTAATACATCTCTTAAACACTGCTTCGTAATGTATGTAAGAGTTAAATTGGGCCTATGTTTAGGTAATACATGCATACATTTATCACTGTATTACTGGTCCTAAAATGTATTTACCTTCCTTCTCCTTAGTAAGTAGGAAAGCATATGGGTTTTGCACAAATAGATTCTCCGGGTTGATGTGTCGAGCCACATCACACACCATGTTACCCACCCACTGCGGCTGTACTAACATGTACAATAAATTCTCGCCTGAAACCAAAAACAGAAATCATCGTCTCTCCATAGAGGCCCAGAAGCTTATAAGAACAATAAACGAAGAGTTTGAAAAGCATTTCAGTGTAAATATCATAGTTTAAATGGGAATTTTGAAATACAAACACTATAAAAGGTATAAAAAGAATATTCTATAATATGAATATATAATAAAGCTGTATTAAATGTCTCTATTGAAATTAGGCCAATAACTATTTACCACTAAGAATTTTGCTGTAGGAATTGTAGTATATTGTTTATTAACTAACCAGTAAGCGTTTGATATGGCCACATTACATAAATCTCAGCTTCTTCAGCGGTGGATGGCCCTTCATTCTTTATGTTGTATTTATGTATCACTTGTGGGCCGAGCTTCGTGTCGTCTTTTAAGTTTTGTGACTCATAAAGAGTCGCGTTATAATGTAGCTCTGGAGGATCTGATTTTCTGTAAACAACATATGACTTAATAAAGTAGATTTATCACAACAAATAGTTACTGAACTAAAGTTTATGATATACGAGTAATATAGATTATTTAAAAAAAAGCTTAAAACTCATATTAAACATTTGGAAATTAATTGAATATAATTGTATTTCGTAATATATTTCATAAAATGTTTATGTTGTGTATCGTCTTGAACCTAAACTAAAAATTTAAATCAATTCTATGGCGGGATAATCCGACATTATAAAGCATAAAAAATTGAAACATACTCAAGAATAGAAAGAACAGCTTTAAAAACTGCGCCGATAGAGAGATGCCGCACATTGTCATACTGAGTGCCTTGTTCTGGATTCGTGGAATTTGCCTCCATATCGAAGTTCAGGGTGGTCACTCGTGCATCCACCTCGAGAATCACTCGGAAATTTACCTGGACGAACAATATGTTCGGGTATTACACAATACGTATTGTAATGCTATAATAATATTTTTATTAGATTTCCTTGATTTAATTTCGGGTTCTTTACGTGGTTTGTTTAAATAAATATGTTCATATTTCTTAAAACACATTTTTACTATCAGATATTAAAGTTACTTGTGCATATCCTTAGTAAAAACTATTGATGTAGAGATTTTGATTTACACATTAAAAGTTAAGTAAAGATTTGCTGTGCCCCAAACTATAAACATTTCGGCTTCATTGTCAACTGTTCTAAATACTTGACAAAAAGGCTATCGTAACTATTACTAATCTCATGTGGGTAATCTACGGCTTGCTTTAGTGATGTTAAAAAAGAAGAACTTACACTTTGACCAGTAGCCATAGGATTTCCTAAGTCACATTTGAGTGTGCTATTTCCATTGCTGCCTTTTTTCTTCATTGAACAATAGATAGGTGATGCATCTGGACTGAAAATTAAAATAGTTTTGATGAATAACAATCCCTCTACGTTTAGATATTTTTGCTAGCCTTAATTCACATAGTTTAGCTTTTGTATAAAAAAGCTTATTCTTGCGACTTCCTTTTCAATAAGTAGATTTGTGCTTTCTCTCTATATATATATAAAACGTCAATGTTAAAAATAATTATACTCACACGTCCTTATCAAGTCTTTCCATACGGGAATATGTGACACCAGCAGGCACCTGAAGGTAGTATGCGGCTTCGAAGGCATCCTCTGCTCCATTCTCAACTTTCACGTCAATGTGCACATCCTCACCAGACCCCAATACGTAATTCACTATTGACCTGTAAAATGTAGGAATATATGTAAATCTTGGATTTGAAATTGGATCTTTCTTCCAATATTTTGTCCTCGCTTTTTAGGAAAATTCTTTATATAGTTTATTTTGTTCATACTGTTTGGGATTATACCTACAATGTATGTTGTTGCAATAGTCTTTTAAATCGGATATTTGAACACGCTTTTTTAATAAAATAAGCATTTTTATTAGCAAAGACTATATATTTATACTAAAAGCGAGTCCTATCCGCTGTATTTGTATCCAGCAGTTATAGCTAGTGATGGTGGTGTATTCTAACAATAAGAAAATATCCCGAACAATTCGAAAAACTTACGTCGTGACAAACATCTTGAGATCAGGTATGCAAACGTTGTCCGGGCCGCAGTTCTTCTGTATGTTAAGCGAGTCTGTATGCTCGATGGTCTTAGTGTGGTCTAAAACTGGAGGGACCACATTACCTGACGGCTGATTAACTAGATCGTAGCTAAGCTTCACTTCGATTGGAGTTAGCTTGTCCCGAATTTCATCCTAGAGTAATATTAGACTTGATGAGATATAGTATATCATTTATATATCATATACGTCTCATGGAATATTTGAAAACGTGTAGGAAAACCATTCAATGAAATGAAGAAACATAATTTAAAAAGTGCAGGTCAATGATGTCTCAGAAACTCATCTGAATCTTATAAGTCGGAGAAAAAAAATCACATCCAAATGACAATTCATATTTAATCTACTTACATCAAGATATACCATGACTTCTTTGCATTCCTGTTGACCTTGAGTTAATAAGATGTGGGTTTTGTATATAGTTTGTCTGCTCTCCATCAGGAATAATCGTTTGCTAGTTTTTTGACGGGAATCCAGGTCTAATGTAACTTCGAAATCTGAAATCGCAATAAAAATTATAAGTATTGTTGATTCTGTAACGTTGAAATTTAATTTAGTTTCTAACCTAAGTTAAAATAATTAATTTCAGTGTTTAACAGTGTAAAGATTTTTACATAATATATCAACATTTTTACATGTATAAAATCAACGAACATTTGACTATTTACATTTTTGGGGTAAATGTTATTTTCTGTTCATTTTACTTATTGAAATAATTGATAATCTACTACACAACCAAAAAATCTAAACAAATAAAGCACATTTCTCCTTTTTTACATTTGATTTTCGAATGTTTCAATTTGCTTCTACAACTCACCGAAGTAACAAATATATCCCTCGGCTTGGAAAAGAGAAATCATTAGAAATACATACTTTTTTAAATTCGTAAAAGTAAACAAGAGTTTCTTTATTTTTTAAATCGTATTTAAAACCGTTAAAAATAAATTCAATTATGCTTATGCCACAGAGTAGATAATATACAGAGACACCACTTGGTACAAGCAAATGGTATCACCCTAATAATATATAATATACTGGCTATCCAACTGGCTATTTTTCTTTCCTTCGTTTTTCCAATAGATGGCATCAGTGAAAGCACAAGTATCACGATACGTATTGACATCTAGTAAGTAAATAACATCACCACAAAACAAACCGGCCGAACCGTGTTGCTAGATCCCGAAACACAAAATTCGAAAGTTGCGTTTTAAAAACTTACGCGGAATAAGAGAAAATGAAAATACGGACATTGGGTTCAAATCCCACTTAAGCACTTAAGTGAAAAACCTAAATACGTGTAATAAAATGTTTAGAGTGCGTTTTTTTCGATCAAGTGTAATTTGTTTTCTGTAAAGGTATGTTTATAAAATATGCTAATCTTTATTTTAATCTCAATATTTCTAGTAATTCAGCTTATTCACATTTTATAATTTACGAATATTAATGGTAGTAACATCTATTGCTGTTGGTTAGTATTAAATATAGTTTGTAAGGGATGGTATCCTATGCTTCTGCTAACAAATTGCGATTAAATCGTTACTTTCAATGGACAAATTCTTGTTATTTCTATGAAATACTTACTTATTTGCTGATCCACGTTGACGCCATCATAAGTGAGACAGAACATGAGTTGAGCGCATGCGACATGAGTACCGTTGGAGAGCCGACAGCGCTTATCCGTAAGAGATATCAACTTCGTCTCACCCATGAACTTCACGTCAGCCATTACTTTAACCACTGGGCGAGATCTATTAAAACATAAAATCAGTTATTGTGTAATAGCTATTGGCTAATGCGAAGTAATTTTTAATAAGTTCACAGCTAAATTTAAGCAAAATTATGTCTCTCTTTCGTATACGGTGCATAGAAAATCTACTTCTACAGAATTAAATAAAGATAACTTTTTCCTGGAGTGACCAAACTTATAATATATATTGAAAATAGTGAGACAGTGAACCTATCACTATTTTCTCTAAAATCTGAATTTATTAAAAACAATTTAGCTTCAGTGAAATAATCTTTAATATACCTAAACTCACTTTAAGAAGACGACACTGTCGGATTTATAAGCGCCCACAGCGAGATCCGTGTAATTGTTGTTGTCGAGATCCACGCCTCCGGACAGTGAGAACCCAAAAGTTGATAGAGCCGGGCTGATTTGTTCAGCAGTGATGGCTTGAGAGTACTTTTCCCCGATACCCAGCTCACTACCGTGATATATGTACACAACTCCACGACCATTTTCACCACCATACGGTGCACCTACGGCTATGTCTGAAAACGTAAATAATCAGTCAAAAGCTTGTAGGGTCAATTAATAAGACAAATAATAACATCTCATTTTTCTTGTTTAGCTTTTGCTATGGAAAGTTACTCGTATTGACCATTTATTAATCGGATAGGCTAATCTTAAGTTTTAATATAATATGATAATAAATATAGAAAGCTAAACCTATATTTATATGCGTTTTGATAATTTCCTTATAAGCATACTAACCTCCAAAGCCATCGTAATTAATGTCACCTAGTGAAGTGACGGCCAAGCCGAATCTGCCTCGTGATACTTCACCAGTTCTCGCGTGGTTTTTGGAGAAGGACTGAAAAATATTTATCTCTTATTTATTGTCGTAGAACTAGCTGGTTCCTTAAGTCATACTCTCCCTTCATCATCCTCATCTACTTCTGCATCACTACATGGATTGACTCACCGTTTCCGGTACTACCCACTGAAACCTGTCGATACATGTCAGCGAAAAATATCTTGTTTTTTGCCCTTATAAGCAACTTACCCTATTCTTCCCTTGGTAGATGACATATACTCGCCCATGTTCGTAACCATCACTTTTAGTCTTGGTGAACATAGGAGCACCGACTATGATATCATCAGCACCATCGCCGTCAATATCACCACTTGCTAAACTGTATCCGAAATAAGCGCCAATCTGAGATCCACTAATGTTTTTGATATTCTGTAATTCCCATGTATAAAGCACCACCTGAAATAGTATTTTATTTACAAGCTTGTTGATTCGATTGTCCACTTAAATGAAATTATAAAATTTTCTTCAACTTTTAAAATAACGCCACTGATTTACGCACAAATCAGATTTTTTTAGATTAAGGTCCGTTTTGTTTTAATAACAGTGAAGAGCCACATATGCCTTGAAATTTAATCATTCTAAAGATACTTCATTTGTTTATCAACTATATATACCATCTAATATTTAATGCATAGTTAGAATGATGGTACATATAAGTATGTGCTGATAACTTACCAAGCCCCTCAACTCCGATCCTCTAGGAACTCCAACAGCTACACCTTGAATACCCTGACCAGCGAAGTCACCAACAGTGACAGAATATCCCATATATGAGTCATCGTATTTCGGGCTGGCTTCAGGTGTAGAAATCAAAACTGGTCTCTGGTTTAACGTCTGGACTTTCAGTTGACCTAAAAGAGATAAAACGTGTTAATTCATGATATTATAAAAGTTCTGACAATTGTAGTAGTAATCAAGGTTTTACAAGCAACTTTAATGATTGTGATTGAATTTTCATAGATTTTGTCGTTAGTAGACATCATATTCACAGCAGAAATGGACATAACTTCATGTACAGTATTCGACATGATAATTCACAAGCAGAATTAAAATATAAAAAGCTTATTGTCTTAAGATATATAGCAGAATGGGGCATTATTTTGAGATGACGATAAAAAGCTCGTGATAAAGCGTCCGATGAAAATATTAACCTCAAACGCCGATTGTAACTGAATTTAAGTACATTTTTAAACAATCGTAAAATCACTTAAATATTACTAAATACAATAATTAATTTAAATCATATTAGAGTTCACACCTCAAAAATGTAATCACCATAATTTTAATGTTGTTAAGACCACCAAAACGTAGCGACCAATTAATTGAAAAAGCCAATGGGAGAGGAACTCTAAATCACTTCCATTATAAATTAGTTTCGAAGCAATGGGCGTATGTTTGAAGCGTTAATTAAACCTCTTTAACCCATTCTAAAGGTAACTGAACCGGGTTTACCGACTACCCTCTTTTTAATTTGAACTTATGATACTAGTTAAATTATTAAATGGATTTCTCTACAACTAATGCCCATTTATTTAACGTTTATCTATATGTCTCTATAATAATACGTGTGGCATATACGAATAAATAGGAGAAACAGTGATATAATTTTTGGTAGACAAATTAAGAATATAGTTCTTCAAAATTGTGTTTTTTACAAAAATTTAGTCCTCTTAGTAGACGAGGAAATGTGAAGCTGAAACTCATTCGAAATCATATGAAAGATGTAGTGAGGAAAACAAGAAAGTTAGCACTTCACTACGAGACATACGCAACTACGAGCTGTTTATAACTCGTGCACTAAATCTAAATATAGACAAAGGAACGTTTGGATCCATCGACGGTGTGACATGGAAAGCCAATGAAACAGCTATTCACGTCGCCTGCACCATTGCAATTCCTAAATGGTTCGACAGCTGCATGAATAGATTGCTTTATTTCAATTATTATGTTGAAATTTTGAACACCTTTATTACATTTTATAACTTGATCACATAGTAATGATACTATTAAATAAAAGAATACTGTACCTATTTGAATTTGTTTTTACTAAGTTAACAACGATTCATTTTAAAGGTTAATATTACATAATCTAAATATAAATGTTCAAATTTTCATCAGAAATTAAAATAAGAGATATAATGATTTGGGCAATTATTTTGTTTGGATTATGCGTTGGTAAGCCGTCGCTATGTTATTTCGGTTAAGATGTTACGAGGTCATTTGTCGATAGTTTTACCTTCCTTCGGCATATAGTAGTTGAACCTGGCACTAGGATCTATGGATATGGTTCGTCCTGTGGATTTTTATTAACATTCAGAATCACAATTACAACAGCGGAGACCTCCGTTTCAAATATCAATGAAACAAAAACTAACCAAGATACAAATTAGAATATTTGGAACAACAAATATTATATGTACATTAAATCTGAAGCAGGTAAGAAAGATATGGTTTTGGTTTCATTGATACAAAATTTATAAAATAATAGCACAAAAAAATATTAATAAAGTGTACCAACTCACCTTGCCAATAGAAGCTTCCGGGAGCACCCATGAAAAGCCTTTGACCGTCCTGAAAATTACGATAAAATGCTGTCATTATATAGATAGAATTAGTTATTTAATGATAGGTCAGTCACATAAAGTGGACTGTATAAATTTATTTTAGTGCTTAAAAATTTACGTGAAATAAATTTCACATTACAACATTCGTGATCTATTTATTAAAATTTTCTAGCCGTTTAATCTATACTTATAATATAATAAAGCTGAAGAGTTTGTTTGTTTGTACGCGCTAATCTCAGGAATCGATTGGACGAACTAGAAAAATTCTTTCAGTGTTGGATACATTTATCGAGAGAGGCAATTTAATTATACTTTTAAAAAAATAGGGATATTAACTAAAAGTCTAATCGTGTAATTCATGGTGTAAAAATCAAAATGAACGCGGGCAAAGCCGCTGGCGGAAGCTGGTATAACTAGTATAAAAAGTGTTACATTTTTAATTCTTAAAATTTAATTTAACGTGTACTTTATAGGATAATCTGTGTGAATTGTTCAAGTATCAATACGTTTTATGATAGCACTTACGATATCTGTCATTAACGTACACAGCGTAGCAGAGTGCTTGATAAGTACAGGGCTTTATGTGTGAAGATGCATCAACCCACTTATCATTGAATTGTATAGGAAATAGATTTAAATTACTTTTATTATTTACGACTATGTATTAAGGTTAGCGGTGTTAACGGTGCCCTACAAATTACGTATTGACAACATGAAAAAGCATACTTATAAAATTTAGCAGGTAAGAATATCCTACTTTACGTCATAGATATGTTGTCAGTAAAATAAAAAAGTTGTTGTTTTACGTTAGCCATAGACAAAAAGGCTTTTTTGTCATAAAAAATTATAAATTTTTTATCCAATATGGAACAATTAAAATTTATTTTGATTATTTGATAAGTCAAGTTCTACACCACACAGTTTCCGATAAACAATTTTGCTACGGTTTCATTAGCTTAATTCCACAATTTAATAAATATTAATGTCGTATCGAAGTAGAAATGTGTCTGCAGTTCATATGACGATACTATTAGTATCTCTGTGCTGATCTAATGCTGGAGCCATTAGCTGTAGCATGTTTGTTGCTCTCTTTTAAAATTATCTATATATTTAAACATCATCGTTTTGACAAGCTCAAACGCAGGCGCCGCCGCAAGAGCCGGTAGTACGGACGAGTCACAGTTGTCTCTTGTCTTTATAAGGCGAGGTGGACGGCGCGCGCGCATATTTATTGATCGACTGGCGCCCACGCTACTCTCAGTTTGTCTTTATGAAGATCTATGCGAATTTATAACTTTTTGCTTCTCATACTTAAGTTCTTGTAATTTTACTGATAAATGTTTTGTAAGAGTTATTGCAATCATAAATATGACTAGAGGGTGTAAGACTGTGTGAGGATCTTAACAACGTTTAAGTCATTGAAATACGTATTTTCAAGCAATTAGCTACATTTGTTTGTCTCTAAAGTAAATAATCATTAGCACGAGAACTATACTGATTTTAAATATATTCGGATGTAGTTAAGGGGACAACTCATAAATACGTCAATAAATATACCCTCAAGTGGTTGGGACAAATCGTCGCTTACATCTGGTTCCTGTTATCTGTCTATATGTACATTGCCTGTTTCTTGTCTCGTCTTTAAATTGGTGAGAATTACTATTATGATAATAAACTAAATTTTATATTAAATTTAGTAGTAGGTATTATATAAATTTAATTTTACCTATCAAAATAATCAAATCTTGCTAATTTTATTCTAGCCGTAGTTCTGTATTTACTCATACCAAAGTCATTTGAATTATATCTATGTAATTGTCTTAAAAATTCAATCTGGTATAATGATAGAGGTAGGATCTAAACGTTGATGTTTAAATTTTAATTGCTTATATACTTTACTTATAACAATGGATTTAGAATATACACATACGTAGGTCATCGTACCTTATAATTTAACTTAACGCTACAGGTGGGTGACTTTACAGGTAATTGAAAACATTAATTTTACGACAATTGCTGAAGCACGTTTTACAAATAAAATATGTCATACCGACGCTTAGTAGTGCCGTGAATAATTGAATATTCTATTAACGGTGATAAAATGAAGCCGTTTAAATCCCCATAACGCACCTACAAACCATTCATTTCATGCTAATTCTCTCTAGGAAATGTTCACCGTTGAATATTAAGACTTACAGTGTATATCTGAGGATGATGACAGCATTTTATCTGTAATCTGCTGTCAATTATGTTGTTAAAATTCTAACCTATAAACGTATATACGGTCACTTAAGAGCATAGTTTAAAGAATAGTAGTAGCCATTACAACAAAAACACTAAATACCCTACGGAATAATATAAAATAATCATCCTTCTTGTAATCATCGGAAAATATTATTATTGTATTTTAAAACATGCCAGCTTTGTGTCGAAGGCAGTGTCCGATGTATTATTTATCGACAATAATAAATAAATACAACAATTATTCCGACAAATCCCTAAATGTCGTCGATTCAATTTCGAAATAGCGTGCGTATCGCTTTTCCCGCCAACGCTATTGTCTGCAAATGGCGACCGTTTACGGCTGCGTTCCGAATCCATGTTTGTAAACCACAAAGAATGTTTAAGACGTTGCAATGACAGAGAATTTTATTTTGCATATGAAAAAGGCAGGGGGAAATAAAATTATTTCATCTGACTCGTAAATGTTTGGACAACGTTCCGTAATAGTAATGTGTCTACTATATTTGGCTTCGCGAAAACTTTATACATATAATTATCATATTCGAGATTGCTTAGATTGAATTAGAGGAATCTGGGAAAAGCTGGAATAGTCAAATTATCTTTGAAATGGTCGACAAATTACGGAGTTTTCCAAACTGCCATGGACATAGTTTACTTGTCCGTTGGAAACTGCTTTAAACTAAATGTATGAGTAGTCCACCTGAGAGTAAATTCATGCAGTGTGTAACAAAATATAGAATATATTGTATAAAAAGAAACTAGGATACTTTTAATACGAAGCACGTATCGGGACTTGAGCAGGTAGACTAAAATTTATGCAATACGATTGTTTACAGATTACATCTCTCTATGCTCTTGGTGTAGTGTTGCTAATCTTTGACCACATCTTAACATAAATAGCGCCATAACGGACGTAATAATATTCACATTAAATTTTGTAGGTTTTGTAGAATTCATATTATTTATTAGTGATCGAAATTTAATTAGAAGCATTATTAGGATTTGGAATTAATTTTTTTACATTATTGTCTTCGATTTGTCCAAGGTGATGAAAGAATCGTTTTCCATTGTTTAGGTACACTGCAGAACGAAAAACTTGTGTGTTAAGTGGTTTTCAGTTGTTAGAAACTATGTAAGTTTCTAACAACTGAAAACCACTTATGTTTTTATTTTTGTAAAATTTGTGATTCAACCTGTATTCTACAGGTAGATATAATTTAATAGAGCAAATCTATTAAGACCAAAAAAAATTGTCTCGATTGGATTCAGAATAGAAATATCCATTTATTATGCGACATTTTTTTCTGGCAACAATAAAAGTTAAATAATTCATAAGCCTAGTGCGCATGCGTGTCACGTGCGCGCGCAGATGCGATCGCTATGATAATGCCCAGCAATGCTATTCCCACGACTGTAAAATCACGCTTTACAGTTTACGTGAACTGGGGATTTTGGCGCGAAATGAGGTTTATGAGATTAACTAGTTGAGGGAAGTTCTATTTCTTGCTTTGCACATTCTAATTTATAAAATAAAAAAAACGGTTTGACAGGTAACATTTATCTACTTATGTTTAAGGAAACCATAAAATATAATGCACAGTGCTTTTGTCAATATGGCAATTCAAATTACAGAGTCAATGCGTTGAGTTTGGTAAAAAAAGACAAACGACAAACTGTAAATTGAATAACTTTAGATTCCGTGTACATACTGGCAATTCTTTGTGCGGTATTTTGAAAGTTTTTATAAATTCACCGACACATTGCTAATGAGCGTGTCCAATTCGATAATGACAGTCATCTTGTAGGAACTGCATTAACATACCTTCTCTTACGTGCCTTAAATTGATTTTACTGGAGGTATAAATCGTGTTTAATCGTAAATTATTGCGTTAAGGTATCATGGGAACAAATTTAAACTTATTTTAAAGCCAAAAGTGCTCTCACGAATGACAATTACCAAGGAATTTCTATTGAGCTTAATTTTTTAAAATATAAAGAAACATGCAAGCTCTCAACAAAGATTTGTTGCAGCGTCAATCATCTGGTACTGAATAAATTATAATATTATATTGTCGTCAGAACTACATGTATACATTTTAATTCCCATATGACCGCAGCAATTAGAATTCGGTTGGAAAAAATTGATTAAGATCTAAGATTTGAATCCATTTCTAATACTTACAAGTCATACTAATATTGGCTGTTAAAACGATATTTTTACCGTACGAAAATAATAAGCATATCTAATAGTTTATAAATACTGTATTACCTTACGAAATACAAAGAAAATACGTATAATAACGTAAGCGATTTGCCAACTGATAGGGTAATAATAATTAAGTAATACACAACATTTATATTCCAATCACCTGCCCCCGTATTAAGAAAATGACTGTTATTATTATTCCATTAAGTTACCTTTGATACCGCCGCTGAAAAACCAGCTTGGCACACTCCTGTCTTGCGTTGTCCATGGGTAGCTGTGGATTTTAAAAAAATATGATCAGCTACTACATAAAGTTTGAGGTTCTATTTTAAATGCATTTAGAAATAAATAAATAAAGTTACTCATTCAAAAATAAATTAATATATCATGAATGGCTGTATTAATGGATCGTTAATTCTTATGGATTTCAGATCAACTACGTTCTATAAACTTTTATATGCTCTTCCTTCCATTAGTATTGAGTTATAATGTCAAAACATAAATATATGTTGTATAGAAGCTATTTATGCTTTTCCTTCTCTTACTTTTAAATTACCAAATGAAAAAAAAATTGTCAATAAATATTATAACGAGGATTTCTTAAATTTTGTTACACTTAAAATTATTTCACCTAAGCGTGTATTATACATCTATTTATAAGCAAATGATACACACATATATACTTACGTGCAATTATAAAATAACGTTTATGTGCTTATTTTATTTTACTTATTTTAAAGGAAAATAATTTTCAGCACGTATTTTGGGTCTGAGTCTGGGTTTTTTGGTGCTATTAATAATTTTTATATTTATTTTCTATTCTTTAAGAACTATATCAATATTAGCTGTATTATATCCATACGATTGGAGTACTTGAATTATTGTTGTGGAATTTTTAATAATCAATAAAATTAATAAAATGACTATTACTCTCATGTTTCATCTTTATATAATAGGCTACACTACGACAAAGACGTATTATTTACAATGTTGTGTGGTGTTAACAATGATTTTTTTCGATGTAATCGTAAAAGAACTCAATACAGGGCTAGATGGCGCCAATTAAGTTATTCGTCATAATAACCTATTGCCATATAATCTGGATTGCGATGTTTCTAAGCCCTTATATTGAGTTGGTAAGAGTTCTAAGAATGTTTTAAACGATTTGTGCATTATAACATCCATTTTACATCGACTGATCATACTCACCGTCGTCCTGCGTGCGGAACCCTAAACAGAATAGGGTAACTAAAGATTAATATAAAATTAAATAAATAATATATACTAAATTTTTCATCATTAGTAGGTTGGCAGGCACCGTGCTTTATAAGTATAAAAAATTGTATATAACATATATATGTTATACATAAACTATTATTGATCAATAAATAAAATAATAAACCATAGAGAATACAACGTGTATATATTATTTTAAATCTATACCGCCTTATATTAGAGTAAACACTTGTACTGTAAAAATATACCATGCCTAAGTATAACTCCGTGACTCTGAGCGATCGTCACGCTAATTTCAACTCCTAATTCACCATTACCGGCGGAAGTGATCGGCAATTTCGCCGGCTTTTATTGCGCCGCTATTTTATAGGTATATCTTCCTTACTTGAATTTTATAACTGTACCGTAGACAATAAATACTATAATCCTTATTTTGTAATCTATGTACATTAAGATACTTTTAACTCATGTATAGGACTTTAGACTTGTCACAAATTTTACTTACAATTTCGACAAGGAGAGAATTCGTTGACGTCAATTGCGTCTGGAGTTTTGGCCACGAAACATGATCCCACTGGGTCTCGCTGGTTGAACTTGGCTGTCACGAATGACACATATCGTGGAGCACATGCCTGGAACAAAGACAAATTTCAGTCAGTTTAAGAAAGTATTATCCCAACAAATTCGCTGTTTGGTCCTCTTCTTGTCTTCTCTACATTACATAATGTTGATACTATGTAGAGATAAATAAATCTTATAGGTACTTTGTAAGAAATTTATTTACATATATTACCAGTCCATATTTTGAATTCTGACAATCCTGTACAATGTTATGCTGATACAGAGTGTATATATACATAACATTTAATCCGCCTTGATTCCTGTTACTTGTAAATCTAATTTTATCGCGCTAACTGTAAATATAACGAATGAACTTGAAAGTTCGGCAGTTCATATGCCCTGTAATAACATAGGGAGAATCTGTGCTAGGGTTGCCAGTGACTTTTAACAAATATTACTAAGTTCAATATACGTGTTAGTTTTTTCAAGTATCAAGTTTTTGTTTTTTATTTAAGCAAATATTAAGTGACAGTACTCACAATGAAGACTGACTTATTTTATATTTATTCTTAGCTCTTTTTGATAGCGGGTACTTCGAATTAAATATTATCCTTAAAAATTTTGTTACAAAGCCTTTAAATATGTAAAACTTTTAAGGAACTTTTATTTCCATTTATATAGTCCATTCCTCGACGTATAAATAATATTTATCAACCATCGGCCAGCCCTAACCACCCTACAGAACTGAAACGATTTAAAATAGTCGCGTGTGCGCGTGAGCAGTAAACATTATAACAATCTAATGCGACCGAGCTGTTAGAAACAACAATGCCATCTGGTTGTGATAAAATTCTAGCACCTGAATTATGATTACGAAGCCTTACTGACAGATAAAACAATATGGACTACAAATAAGGATATAATTTTACCGTAACTAGAAGTAGTAAGGCTTACTTGTTAGTAAATATATCACATAAACATTTAATTGTGTGCTATCGATAGCACATAGGTTTTTTTTTTTATTTCGAACGTCCGTGTAAATAATTATTTATCATCTAGTAATAATTATTTATCATCTAATAATAATTTACCATCTAGTGTACGTCTTGTTGACAACAGTTTGATATAAAGAGGTATATACGTATTTTATATATGCTGTATGTTAAAGGCTCTCACTGTGAGTCAGACATCTTACAACACACATACAAGCTATAAAATCGTTCATCTGTTTGTTTACACCGCGTTTACGACTGGCTATCAATGGGCCATTATTGGCATCGCTACTCACCCAAATGACTCAAACATTGGTTGAAGGATAAACTTTCTTTAACACATTTCTCTGAATTCATAAGCTAAAGAAGATTCTGTATTATAATGTAAATGTCCTAGGATTTTGCTTTTACCGACATATTTAGATTATTATATTATTATAAAGTTATTGTAACAATATTTTGTTCTTTCTTTGTGAAATATTAGACTATTTTATACTTCCTTTGCTGAATACGAGACGTACTCTAGTAAACGAAGGAGCTTAGAATAATACCTTAGGACTCTTCTTATATAATTGAGATATACAATCATACACCTATTTGAAGATATTAAGAAATGACCAGACATTTAAGACTACATACTTGCATTAACATACAAGTTAGACTGATTCATGTAAAAACTGAGTCACGAACCCAACCCTGGCTGACTTTCGGTTATTAACCTTCAGGACAATAATCTTCGTCACTCATTCCTGAGCGATGAACCGTTTAAAAAATAATCATTCATCTGTTAGTCCATTACTGTTATCGTATTGTGGACTAATCGAGTATGCATATACAGTTAAATTACATCATATGGTCCAATTCGATCATCTAAATAATATAAAATTTTATACGTATGCACCATGCTCACATGTAAACCACTGAATAGATTTTGATAAGGTATTTACTGTTATTTAGCGAAGGTATATTAACCAAACTAAGCTTTAGTAAAATTAAAAATACAAGAAGCTTTTTTGTTTATTAGTAAACTTATTCTGTGCGTAGCCCTAAACTTATAAAATATAATCGATCTTAATATTACAAATCTCATTAATATATCAGAGTTCTTAAAAGCTAGCATATAGCTACAGGAATCATTAAACCCGACATTAAATCAAAAATAACCACACTTCAATATCTTTTTTGACGTAATCAGCGCAGATTGCACAAAGCAGCCCAATTGACACAACTCTGACCCAAATCGGTTACTAGAATAGTGTCCGTCGGGAAATAGGCTAATGTTGCCAGTTTATTGCCGCCTGTTCCATTAAACAATTTAGAATTAAGAATCTCGAATTAATTTTAAAATGTTACCACTTGATGTTTTTGTTATCCCTGTGGTTTGAAAATTAACAAGATTCTCATCCACAAAATATATTAATACACTATTATTAGCATCACTTACCTATAAATAAGTTAATTGTCCTATCTCGGAAGTCATTACATATAAATAGCTAATTGTTAATTGAATATGAAACTTTGTACGTCCTCCTCACACATTGTATTTAGTTAGTTACGATGCAAAGTAATACTGTGTTGAAGCGTATATTTTAATTTTAACTTTCAAACCATATTGTAATCCGTCCTGACTACATGCATCCAAACATAATCAAATCAAATAGTTTATTACTATAAAATCAAACATATGATTGATTACGAACGTTATCTTATATCTAAGTTTTTTACATATACACAATATCACGGACCTTTATCAATTTGAACAGAGTGTAAGTGTTGATTAATATTTATACAGTATTTCATCAAAAAAGTAATGGAATTTGAAAATGTCTGATAACTAGTTTCTGCCAACGGCTTGGCTCACTTTCATTTTGTTTTTTACACCTTGGGTTTCGTTATTAGGCTTTTAGCAAGGATACCTATTTTTTTTTATATAATATAGCCTATAGCCTACCTCGATAAATGTAATATCTAACACTGAAATAATTTTTTAAGTCGGACCAGCGGCTCCTGAGATTAGTGCGTCCAAACAATCAAACAAACTGTTCAGCTTTATAATATTATATATTAAGTATAGATTTTTTTTAAAAAAACCATTAACTATGATAAAATAATCACAAGTAAAGAATCATTACTTTTATCTGTTATATAATTAGATCAATACTTTAGCGAGACCTACATGACAGACATATCTTTTGATGCCTTATTATTGAGGTGGTTTCCAAAATTCAATATCTAAACAAAGACTTCTTAAATGGCTCTCTACAAGTTTACAATGACACATTCCCCTACAATGTATATTTGACCCACCTGACCCATTTGACACACCACACAATGGAGCCAGTAGTAAATCATACACGTCTGGGTGTTCGATGAAGTTATGACATTTCGTAATATTTTTAGAATTTGATTTAAAGGGATTTATCATTTAGACTGTTAGCTGATATAAACTTTAATTAATTATAGATGTATTTAATTTATTAGACATCTAACCATTTGTGAAGTGAAACTTATTTTCAACCTATTATTAACAACCAAAGATATACATTCATTTAATTGTTGTATCGTAGCTTTAAAATAAATTAGCAGGCTTTGATTTTTCTTTTTCTTCGGTTTTTCTTATACGAAAGCTGAGCGACTGTTCAGAAGTTATATTATTTCTTGTCGGGCGTTTCTTAAAATTGTTAATCGTACCTAGTTATTAATTTTTCAACTACTAATTTGCGATAATCTCGAAAATAAGAGAGGCAGTTAGGTGCGTTTGTGACTTAAATAACTGTAAGAGGACCTCAATTTGGAAATAATATTAATATAATTATCAATTATCACCTTAGTTCCAGGCGACATATTCGGTACCGTCGCTGAGATCTAATGACAACTAAAATTGACCACAGTGATAAAAGTTTCTTTATATTCTACCAAATTATGTACACATGATTCCATCATCGCATAACAACATTGTTTGATTGTAACAGTAATAAAAGTTACATCACATTCCACTTCAAATACCGCGTAAGTCGGTGCGCACGAGCAACTAATCGACCTTAAGAGTTCCCACTTATCACCATTGTCACCATACACCGCTATGTTTTATGAGTTGGTGTCAAAAATATTGTTTGCTGTGTTCTGGCATGCGCCATGCTCATGTCTATGAAACTTACAATGATTTCACTTAAATATTAAGTAAATATTAAATTTCATTTCCACTTTTCGTCGATTCCTTTAAACGGGATTATTTAGTTTATGAAGTGACAAATATAATCCAGTTTTGGCAGTAATTTAATTGTCTTATTGAAATGTATACGTATTTTTGGTTCCTAAGGCTATATTTTAGTATCTTACAGCTTATTTAGCATTGGAGCCAGAAACAAAAGTATGTTCTTTAAAATAGCCTACGTATTTTTAACGTAACATTCACCATAGTGATTTTTTATTGTGAGTGTCAAATAATCTTAATAATAAGATAAAGGGTGTGAGTTTAACTATTTCCTAGTTGCGATGTTAATTGCACTTCAATTTTTTTTCTACATTCAACATTGTAACAACATTCCTAGAATCTTAACGTTTATATTTGCAAGTTAGATCATTTTGTTCCATCTTATCTAGCCTCATTTAACACGGAAGCCTGGTGATACCGCTATGCTACGACTGTTAATTTTAAGAACCCGACGTGCTCTTTAGGGAGATAGAAAAAGTACTCATTACAGTTGTGTACTTACAAGGAATTGGTCTCAATATATCGAGTAAGTCTAAAAAATTTATAGCACTGTAGTTCTACTGCCCTACCGATTACTATATAATTGTTAATTCGAATACATACGTGGGTTAAAGAATTTTGTTTGTAAGTATATTTCGTTTACATAAAAATCTTATACTTTGGTACTTTGAAGAGTCTGTAGGTAATTTCTTTTTTCCAAATTCCCTACATATTTTAAATAGAAAGAATAGGTACATAAATACACTAACGTATTTGATAATGTCTAAAGAATGATAATTTTCGTCCTCAATTTAAGGAGAAAAGATGTGCACTTAAAATTCTTGAAACAACAAACTCAACAAGCATGAAAATTGCGACAATTACAAACCACATTTACTTTATAATTTGCAAATTGTATGTGTCATCATCATGTCTTATATAGCGTTTTAATTTCGCGAGAGTTTACAGTTTTAATTAATTTTATTACGTCATTATGAGCACCTTCGGAAGTTGCTGGACCTCCGGTGTTCTTCACTGTAATGGGTTTAATTATCCTGACTACTCTAGGTTACCCTTAATATAAAAGCCAATAAATGTTCCATAAAATCAGAATAGCTTTGATTAAAGCTTAAGTCTTCACAATATTCCTTAATTCTAGGGTTACCTCAGGCTAAATGTAAAATCTCAAGAGTTAAGAGCTGATCGCTTGACTGGCCTGCAAAAAATTGCCAATTAATAAATGATCCAATATAGAGAAACACCGGAATTCACTATCAAACGAAGAAGCGCTCTCACTCGCAACCTACATATAAAACAGTTATATTCCTTAGCCCTCAGCACTTCTTACCCTCTAATTGTCTCTTGCCGTTACATCTTTAAAAGGGAAACTGGTCAGGTTAAGATTAACTGTAGTATTGCGCTAGTGCAGTTATGATCGATGCCAAATAAGGGTTGTCCCGCAAACTTAACCGCATAGAAATAGAACTTGGATTTGTTCTCTTTTCCCTTTTGAGGATTTTTCGTGTGTGAAAAGGTCGTGTCGCACGCCTTATCTTACATAGTAGGACATCTGTCGTTGATAATATTTGGAATGTTTAGGCTTGGGAACTCAGTGGTTTTAAATCACCGTCGTCAAGTTTTTAATTTGAAAGTAGAGTTATTAAATTGAAACTAGTGATAAGATATCAAATTCAAATTGTTGTAGATAAAAAATAATTTCATCATCATGCAATATACGAATACATTAATAATAATTTTTCGGTGTATCGATTTTTATGAGGACGTTTAACGATTTTATAAGCTCGC
>JAOSYY010000007.1:4494420-4545165 GCA_025727935.1 Hebomoia glaucippe
TTTTGCGTAATATCCCCTGCAAAAACATATTAGATATTAATTTTGAAAACATTATATTAATACTTACTAGTAAGTGATACAGTGACGGTAATTGAACTCGGTTTAGATAAACGTGGTAATAATTGTTATCGCACTCGACTTTACGCGTCTATGTCCGCAATAAATGACAGAATATATTAAGTTGTAATAAATCGTAAGAGATAAAATATCTTCCGTGAAGTAAGAGTTATCGGGAGGAAGCTGCAAGGGTCACGGTTATCTCAGGGCTGCTTTCCTTACTCCCCGTGATAAAAATAGATATGCCCCAGGTTTTGGGTGTATTAATTAAGAGAAAAAGACTAATGCAACGGAGTGTTGTTATGAGTAGGTGTAAATTTCTTTTGCATAATGTCATCAAACGGCTTAGAAAAATTATGCAACTATATTTATTTTCTTTTCGATTTTAAGGGCATTTAAAAACATTACACATGATATCGTATAGTCGTAAGGCAGACAAAGATGTAAAGCAGTAAGAGAATGTTACGCCGAGCTCAGTTAAATACGGACAAGAGGTAAATTATCAACCACTATGAACCACCCAGTTCTGAATGGACGAACCATAATGGTCAACGATATTAAAAGCTACATCCACAACGCAAATCGCAAAGATACAATAGAATTTAAATCACATCAATTTGTCAGCTAGACATGGAAAAGGTAAGTTTATTTGCTACCATGTATAGCTCGTCTCACTGCCTACCTATTGACTAAGTTTTACAACCTGACGTTAAGACCAAACTTGGCGCTTTTGTTTAGTCTTCAAAGCTGCGAAAGTGCTTTCTGCTGTTGGAGACTTACTCTTAAGAATAAAGTGACCGAGTTTATCTCAAGGGAGATTATATAACGAACAACATTAAACTAATCTACAATTAAATACTTTTATATTTATAGGTCAACATTGCATGTGTTAATTTTGTAATGTAGTCTTTTGAGCTCTAAGATAAACAATGACATACTATTGTCCTTGCGTAGAATGATTAATTTAATAATAAATATACTGTTTGTTATTTATATGTGTAGCTAATAGAAGCATATTAAAATATTTTATATTTGTATAAATAATCACGGGGTCTTAAATAATCTTACAATTCAGCATGGATATTATCATCATCATAATAAATAATTTTAGCACAAAGATTCAATTGTCTATGTAAATTACCGTTGCGATAAACTTTAATTATATATTTAGATGATAGGATATTTATAAGGTATTCAGTATCTTACCGTGCGCTGTGCCTCAGGAGGACAATGGGGTATTATTAGCTGAAGATGCCGCGTTTATTATATTGCAAAGTTGATGCCTACGTTCAGTTCAAGAGGTAAACTTATAAGTAATAATATTTTTTAATATTCTTTGTTTATAAAATTAAATAAGTTACACATTACTACAATTTTTTTTTTCATGACAATTAGAAGTGTATCAAGTTTTATTACATTGCTTGTAAATTAGTGGTAACGTTAATTAATTAAGGCAATTGTTTAATATTAAGAAATCAGTTAAGTGCTTACTGAATTCAGTTTTCACAAAAAAAATAAATTTAAGTGGAAGGTATTTTGCGTAATTTCTTAGATTTTACGATATTTCTTAATATTTTTTTCCTAATTTCATCACTAAACAAATCTTTTCGTTAAGTAAATCGCCATTACTTTAAAACTTGTACCGTGCAATAGTTTAATGAAAGCTTGCGCCGTATATCACGCCTATTTGCTGCACAAACGCCTCAACAGGGAACGTAATGATTTTCTTATTGATCTTTTATCATACACTAGGAAGGTATTGACTATACTACAATGGGCAAATTAAGTGTGAACATTTTTATGCTTGGAACTCTAACGGAGAAATTTGAAATACTTGACGTAATGATTTTTTATCTATGAATAAATAATCGCTTGAAGTTGGTCTACCAGTAATTAAAAAACGTAAATAAATTTGGCGACATCACATTGAAGACAAAAAATTATAAAGATATGTATTGAATTTATTCTCTATTAAAATCTAATAATTTATCATCTTTTTTTAAACATTAATAAAAATCAATATGTAATTGAATCATCGTAATTAAAGTTTAAAGATAAAATTGAATAAGCATTCTATTAAAGAGCTCTAAATATATACTGCAGTAAAAGGCAAATCTATGGCGTTAGCATTTAAAATAAATCTTTAGAAGTTGCCGTTATACAATATCCATGTATTACAAAACAATTCTTGTTGTTTAAAAACAAATCAAACTCAAGTTACAACGCTTAATTTCCTTAACATAACAATACAACAATTAACGGTAAAGCGGAACTAATGAATAAAGTAGAAGAGTTCATAACGAAGTCTTATAGCCCCATCCACCATCGCTAATGGTTTTTGCTATAATTCCATGGCACGCGTATCGAATTTCTCATTCTTTGATATTTTAATAGATTGGTAATAATCACTAAAAATTAATCTATCCAATACAATGAATAGAAGATCCGAATTATAATAGTCTAACAATATTTAGAAAGTCTTGTTACTTTACGTCTATAAATGAAAATGTTTGAGTTTTAAATAGATAGTTAGAAAAGTTATATAAATGTTTTACTTGTTACCTGTGCTTAAAACAAACCGAGATTGGGATAAAATACTTATATTTCAACTGTAGAAAAAGTAATTTTATACTCCATCACAATTCAAGTATTGTTTTTGTGTTATTGTATTCTTGCTCAGAACAATTCCTAAAAAAGTGCCATAGCAAACTAACAACTTTTTAGTGAAATCAGCATATTTATTATCTGTTAGACTTTCCGCAAAAAAAGGTTTGCACCAAAAAACAAGCCGAGACACCAATGAAAACAATAAGAGAAATGTCCCATATATGGCGAAGGTCTGAAACACGCAGCCGTCAGCCGCCGCCATATTGGGTGCCTCGCAAGAACTTAACTATGTCTGACAAATAAGCGGACAATTTGTTTAAATACCCTTTTCACGGGACGACCAAAATTTATTTGGCACGCTGCAGAACAAAGGTCTGTTTACAATTAAAAGAACTTTATAGTAAAATTTCGTAGCCAGAGTTGACAGTCTATATAAGAAAGCCAAAGAAGACAGTGTGTTGTACCTGCAGACTGAAGCCACCATAAAAGGAGCATATAAAAGATAAGGAGAAGAAAATAGTGAAAAAGGAAAACTTTTGTATTTCACTGATTGCTTTACAAGAAGTAGCCAGAGTTCTGTTCTGTACAACAAAAATTATAATACGTCAGGATCGTAACAGCAAAACGGTAGTCTCTAACTTTGCGAGTCTGTTATCTATGAAGGTACAACTTAATCTTTTTTCGATATATACTATAGAGTTTATTAAACGCCACAGATGAGATCCTACAAAGTAAGTTACGCAAAACAACGCAAACATGCGCTAAATTAAACTTGAAAATTAAGGCACTGTTCGTTCATATAACTTTATGCGTACATCGACAGTCACGTATCAAGCTCTTTTGATAATTAGTCTTAGCCATATGACAATACATATTATATATTAGAAATATCTTTTGTGTCGTAATTTCTTGCAAAATCAAGTATTTTCAAGATAGCAAGTATCAAGATTCCTCAGAGACAATCTTTCTTCAAGACATTTGGTATATACGAAGTGGATATGGTTAGACTGAACCAGTGATAGTAAACAATGCAGTTACTGAGAAACTGGCACCTATCGCGTCACCGATCTGTCGTAGCCATATACAGGCCTGCTCGTCAACATAAAAGGTTCGTAGAGTTATCCTTAATCGGCATTTTAA
This sequence comes from Hebomoia glaucippe, assembly GCA_025727935.1. Classification (NCBI taxonomy): domain Eukaryota; kingdom Metazoa; phylum Arthropoda; class Insecta; order Lepidoptera; family Pieridae; genus Hebomoia; species Hebomoia glaucippe. Next base: position 4,498,225 of record JAOSYY010000007.1, read on the forward strand.
ATATTTACAGAAAAACTTTTTTTAAAGAAATGAATATATTTTACTAAAACTATATATTTAAAACAAATTTCTATATGAAAACAACTTATCTTAAAAAATCAATGACCACAAGTAGTTAATTCTAACTGAAAAATATAGAGTTTTATAAATATAAACAATTTCTATGATGCTTGATTTTATATACACAAATAAATAATTAAACATTAAACTTATAACATGCCCCTAACTCTCAATTAAAAATAAATATGCTTGTCTTTCCGTTTTCACTGAAGTTTACTCAAAACGTCATAATATATACTCTATATTGAACCGTAACTGTGAGACAAAGTATATTTTTTCATACGATTCTATGTATTTCATTCTTAATTAGATATCCATATAAAGGACTTATTAAACAAAATTTTCATTGAAAAAAAAAAGGTTCTATATTTGCAATTCCATTGATAGCTCATAAGAATTCAGTACTGTTGTCTACTCTATGATTTCCTAGTCATTCGCCGTACACTAAGTTAAGAAACCGCGATCAACGCGAACGATATCGTTCGATGTCTAATGATTTATCGTACGATGTATTTGCAATTACAATCGACGATGTGTCGCCGATATACCGTTTTGTAGAAAAATGTGGATAGCATGTACTTTTGATCAATGTTTATTTATTATATATCTTTATCTAAGTTTTGCCGATATAAATGATCTATTCACCTTTTTGTACATAACCGCCATATTCCTCGACTTTATTTAGTTTCTTATGTATTAATATAAAAATTAGTGTTTAGAATTATTTGTTACTTCACTATGTGGACTAAAATATAATGAAGTACATATGTAATTTAACACATATTTTTAACATAATAAGCATTCTGGATCGATAAACTAAATTAAAATTTCCTTATTCAAATAGAACACAGAAAACTTAATTTCATAATGACAAAAGTTGAAAGTTTTGATCAATTTGTTCGCTTAAAAGTGAATGTAATAAAATCGTGTTAATCATAATCGTTCTCGTAATTTATAACTCAAATATGTCTCCATTATATAAAAAGAAAACAGAGCAAATACTCTTGCTTTCTTGAAAGGTTTTACACCGTGAGAATGCAATGGAATAATAATAAAATGGAATCGTACCGCGTGTGGCGAATACAAACACCGTAGTTAGCTTATCCCAGCAATTTGTTATAAATAAACGATTGCCACAAAAACTCGACGATCGACTTAACAATTATAAGTCTATACTGTATTGTTACTACAGGATGATCAACAAGATGCAGCAGAAGATAACTACAGGAACTGATGTTAATGTTTTAGGAACAGTATCTTACCATACTAACTTATCTTTGAAAAATGCGCTAATTTGCTCATTAACAACAAATTTTTTGAGGAGTGAAACTAATACGAACGTTCTCAATACGTTATCATTTTCTACGCATGACAAGATATACGTACACTATGTTAGGGTCTAAAGTTGGTTTAATTATTTAAAAACATTATGTTTATTCTGAGTAATATTCAGTCGTGTGTCGCTTTTAATATATACATTATAATTGAAAACTTAATGAAGATACTCAATTAATAAAGACTATAGAAACAATTCATAACAGAGAATATGAACAGGAAATTAGACATAATATTTTTTGCTTATAGAAGAATAGAACTGTATCTATTTACCATATTTTAAATTTAACTTACAGACATAATGTAATATGGCGTGGCTAAAAATTAAATCAGCCACAATATATTAAAAAAAATTTGAACAATTTCATTTTTCCAATTAGAAAACTAGTCACGATAAAACTGATCTATAAAGTTTGCATGAAAAAGTCGAAAACAAATTCAATGGTATTTAAAAGGATTTAAATATTAGGACAGCCTGTAAATGGCATCAGACATTCCACTCACGTTGATTGCAAATGGAATAAAACTGCTAAACAAATTGCAACAACTGCCTGAGAAGGTCCCGTTTTTGCACTAATTCGGCATACCCCAATAAAAATTCCTTCCCCATAAGGGAGTAGGCAAAAAGTCAGTTGATGCTTGAGTGATCGCGGGGAATGTAAAAAGTCGGACATTGAAAGCGAGCCGCGGGTATGAATAAGCATGCGAGTAATCGTTTAGCTTCTAATTTACCTCATCAATTATATGTATTATATATAAAAAATAAAAAGCTGCTGTGACTTTAGCTACAATAATATTTAAAAAGGTTTAGCCAAAAGATTATGTTCAACTTTTGTAAACTAAAGTATCAACATTTATAAAAAATTCGTTGTCATGACTAATTATGTTTTTCATTCAAGTTGTTTAAAACAAGCGTGAAGGAACAACTTAATAACTTTTAATATTCCATAATACGCTATGAATGTATTTATTTTCACTTTAAACTTTCGAATACATATAGACTTAAGTCCAAACGCATATTATGGCATTTTGTTGCGATCCGGAAAAAAAAACAAAATATTTTTCTCATTTAAAGCTCAATAATAAGTAAACGTGCGTATAACAAGTATAAAAAATATGTTATAAACATATAACTTTCGATGGAAATAAAACCCGCGATCCCTCACCGGACGGTACTGTTTAAGGTTACAACAAATTTTAAACAAACATCTTTGTCTTTATTTCCTTATAGGTTTGCGCACAGTGTTTTTTCTATTCTTTTATACATAAAATATATTACGTCGACCCTAAAGCCGCAAAATTGCTCAAATGTCCACGAGTCGTAAAGCTAACCCCATCCCCGATTGACCCACTTCAAGTGAATGTAACGGATTAATGGTCTTTTTGACAAATTACCCGGATAAAGGTCACTGTCTTGTCATGAAATAAATTGCGACGGAAGACATCTAGCTGTCTTTTCAGTTGTAAATTTTAGGTTTCTTATACACTTGAACATACATAAATCAATTTAATTAATAATCACTTCTATAACCACATTGTTACGAAAAACAATTGAAATTGTACATTACTTAATTAATACATTGGTACAATGTATTAATTTAGTGACAATTAAAATCAGAAAATCACTCGGACGATTTTCACGAGTAAATATGGTAGTTCCAGATATAACTGAAAACTTAAAACCGAGCGTAAAAAACTTTCCTCAAATTCAATTTTCAAAAATTTAATGAATTAAACAAAAGAGAGGATTAGCTTTGCCCTAAATCCGTGACCTGCAGTGCTCATATAATATGGAGACTAAATGACAAGTCTATTATGGGTGGCGGCTGGGCGGAGCAGGAAGGGTGCAGTCGTCCCATAAACTTTATAGGTCACACTTATGGGGTCAGCGTCTTCGCAAATGCCATTGATTTAAAACAATACCAGTGTCTTTTGCAAACCATTAAGAACCAATCTGATATTTTTATAAAAAGTTAGTAAAAATAATTTGATAGTGCAAACACTCTGGCAGATACATGTGGCTTCTGGCTCCAACCAGATGTAAGGTTTTCTTTAATATTACAACTAACTGACCCAGCAAACGACGTTTTGCCACATAAAGAGTAGGGCTTGATTGTAGAGGGGTGAAAATTTGTGGTGGACCATCCTTAACATTTTGGGGCATGAAAAATAGATGTTGTCCCATTCTCAAACCAACTGAATATGCAAATAAAATTTCATAAAAATCGGTCGAGCCGTTTCGGCGTAGTTCCATTACGCACACCGTAACACGAGAATTTTCTACATGAGATTAACTCACCTTTTCTATAGCTTAAAATTAACTTCTAGCACTGGTGAAGCTAATCGAAACATGTTAAAAACATCTAGGATTTTAAATCTATTTAACAAATTAAGGCTGATTTCTTAAAAGGCTTTCAAATCGTAGGTAACTTTCGTATTTTATTTAATAAACTTATAAAAAATAGATTTAAATTGTTCATCCATTTTAACGTTCGATTTCGAAATAGAACATTTTTGAATTTTGATTTATACAATAGAAATTAAGAGAAGAAAAATGTTGTATTATAAGCACCTACTAAAATGGTTTTGTTATTAAAAATGCGCCAATACTTCCGATAGTTTTAAGTTCCAGAAGTTTTATTTAAGTTATAATTGATATAATTAAATTCTTATGTTAACAAATATGTCACTACTGCAAATGCGTTTTCGTCATAAAATAATTTTTTAAAATTAATATTATTTACGCGGTGGTCTAAGTACCTACTTACCACAATAGGTCCATTTCTGCCAGTACTGGTGAGGGTGGCACCAAACCATTGATTTGATTTCTGGTCAATCTGACGATGGGCACTATCTACGTTATTATCTGAAACAAGATAAAAACACGAATTACATAATCTTCCATTATAACCTTTATTCATAGTTTCGCATACATCCGCTAAAAAGTTCGGGTGTTAAATAATGAGTCATTTAAAAACATCAACGCCTTGTAAAATGTAGGTGTCGTGATACAGAAGATTATTAATTATGTATTTCACCTAAACTGAGTCGTCATATGATACAGCAATAACTACCGTATATACGAACTTTATACGAAAATATAATTATAAGTCGTTGTTTAAAATTTCATTCATAAATGTATAATCAAATATCGAGGATATTGAAAAATATATGACATATTTATGTGAAATATTAAGCCGATAAGATCGGTATCTGTTCCCGTCTCGACATTAAACGTGAGTGAAAAATCAGAGGTAATAACTTAATTTTACATCAAGGAGGCATGGTGCGCGGTTTCAATTTCGTAACGGCAGAAATGTGATGGATGGACACCTTCCGGATCGTGTTTCCATTATCTACACAATATACATGGAGATTATAAGTTACTTAAAGGTCAGATGAAAAATTGCCACGAAAATTTTCTTTAATCGCTCAGTTTCGGTCAATCGGTCAATTACCTTGTCTTTTTTGGCAAACCCTAACCTAGCCTACATAGGAAGGCAACATTTTATACCTTTATATTTGTACCGTACCGTACAAATATAATGATAATGCACTTAATGAATTCGTGTCAGTGAAATACTAGGGAAATAAAGTTCAAACCAGAAAAAAACGTTTCATTTTTAAAACGCAGCATTTATCTCCCTGACCGAGACTAAAAACGATTAAAAAATAGCCTCCATATCTATTCTTTACTTGAAAAAGCCTCAAATTATCTTTTATTTGATTGATGAAACTTTGAATGATCACAAAAATGAAATATTCCCGTGACGTGTGAGTATAGAAACAAACACAGTCATGATGAATCTTATCGTTCAAAAGTATTTTAAAGATCGCTGGTACAGTTAAAAGGCAGTCATGATTTATTCTTAAGTGAAAGCGTTAATTATTTTTAATTATTTTTCGAAATAGGCGTGTCTTATAAACGGATGATAAATGAAAATAGGTTTGTTAAGAGATTTATTTTGGACACACGCGCGACGCGTGTACACAATTGATTGTAACTAATTCTTGATTCGTTTCTTTTAATATATTTTTATGAAGATTAGTATCGCGATACAAAATGAAGACTTTTAACAATCCTTAACTGAATTTGATATTTATAACCACTCTTATTAACACAAATTGTTGTTTTTAAATTACATATTTTTATTTAAAAGCGCGCGATATGTAATAGGAATGACGTCATAATGAGTTTTACATAATCATTAGGCCAGCCCGGACGAGCACCCTGCAACGATAGACGTAGGGTAAGCCTTTTAACTGATTGTGGACAGTCATGAAGGAAAATGTGTTTTACAATTTATTATTTTAAACCTTGAATGTCAAACCAGAATAACACACCCTAATTATCATGCCAAATTTAAAATATATTATTGTACATAATATAATCATTCGAATAACAGATAGATTTATAATATTGGTACCTTGTATAAATTCGATATTGCATAAGGGAAAAATGCGTGAACGTTTTTGAATCAGGTTGCAAAAGAATCGTAACTTATGACAAATCTAAGCTTCAATATACCGCAGGGATTTTGAACTTAGTTGTAGCTATCTTCCAAAAATTGTATACTTATTAGAAGTTATTCAATAAAGTAATTAATCACTTGTGCACGCTATACTACAATTAATGACATGCATGTCTCATCAAGGCAATATATATTTTGGGGCTTCTATCTATATAATGGCTTCGGACACTTATAAATAGCTAGGACATTAATATTGATATGTAACAACACGAAATGCTTAGAATATTTTTAATACTTATCACTTTGATCGTCTGTTATTTCATTCTTCTTAGCACATTCTGAAGTCAATAAGTCAATAAGACAATTACTTAGTAAGATTAAAATCTTACTAATTGTCTTATCAACATAGGTTTTGTACCAACATCTTTTCTAACAACTATACAATAGAATAATTAAGTATTTGAGAACTAATAAAAGAGTTAAGAGAACCAACGCGTATTTGTTCGTTTTTATATTGCCCATGTATTTATGCATTTTACATTGTCATCATATCCACTTAATAACTTAATAAAATAACTTGATTGAAAAACAAGTCTAGACAGAAGCCTTACAATAAAACCTCAGAAGCTTGAAGCTCGGTAAAGCGCATACAGTCGACACCCCGTCAAAGTATTATAAATAATCGCATTTATTATTAGCACAGATACATAAAACTGCTTTCAAGAAATTACAACGTAATGTATCGCGACGTTTCGATTGCTGTCCAACAGACGGTACATAATTATAAATTTTTCTATTTCAATCCGATAATCGTTTTATTTAGATATTGCTACTCGCGTTAATGAAGGTTGATATTGACTCATACTTGCCTTAGTGTGCTGTATTTCTTAGAGCCACTTGTAAAGACAATACATTGAATCTTCGAAAATACAACATTGGGGGTGCTTATTTTAGACAGTGCCACCTTCATATTTTGTACACGAACCCTTATTGCACAAATCGTGAGAAAAGTGTTAAGTCTATGGCGTGACTCAGGGGAAAACCACGATAGAACAATTTCTCCGATCACACACCGTACTGACACGCGATATTAGTCATATCATACTCGACATACCATCTACGACATGTCATATAATTCATGTTATAAGTGACGCGTTATCTTGGTCTCTTTATAGATATATCGGGAAGATAATAAATATTATGTCATTTAATACAACAGTTTTTGTGACATTTTGAACGCTGCATTTAAAGAAAAGATGAAATCTTAATTCGACTACTTAAACCTTACGTAAATGTTCTTTTTTCTATTTTAAGTTTAGTTAGCATGTAAAAGTGAATCTTTGGAAAATATTTTAAATGAGAGAGGAAGTGTCAAAATTGTCTCATTTAAATGTAAGGGGAAATCGAGTTTATTTATTTTTATCTATAAAACAATCTATTTTTAATAAATTATACATTTCCAATTTATGTTATGTCCTACTTATACAGATCCATAGAAGTCGAAACATCATGAATTTTCATGAATTTTAATAACTTTGTAAGACAGGACATACAAACTATTAGCATCAAGCCCATAAAATGTTAAAGTAAATAAAATTAATTTCAATTCCGATTAAAGTGGCTCCCTCCATGTACGTCGATCGCCGAAAGCTCTTGAAATGCGATGTTTATCACGATACCTTTAACAGCGTGCCTTTTACTGCAACCAGTAAATTATAGCCTCTTTTTATTGTTGTTATCTCTCTCATAAGAAATTAACGGTGGGCACAATGGTGCGGCGATTTCTTTTAAGATAACATAGGGTGTTCTCAATGGTCTTCGTATTATCTTGTCATAGTTTTTCGATAGGATATGGTGACAAGAGGCCAAGCCTTTACATAACTCATAGATAGTTAACTAGATCAATTGACAAAAATTCAAACGATTTTTTGATGATACATATCACTACATATTTAATCAAGAAATCAACAATCGAATTTTACATAAACTATCAAAATATAGGCTTATATTTTTTTAACTGTGCGATACAAAATTCAAAAAACGTCAACGGCAACAGATCCGCTTTTCGTTTCTTTCCAGACGACAGAAACTAATTTTCCACTTGCCACAATCCTGACATGCTTTCCTCATTTAATTAAATTACATTCAACACTTTTTAAACATGCTTTAGCCACCACGATATTCGGGTTTGGTATGTCAATAGTGACAAGACAAAAACGATTGTTTCAAACCAGTAATTTTAAAACACCATATATATCAGTGACGATAGGTTATTAAGACATTACTCTTGCGTATAAAATTTGATAAACACGACTGTAATTAAACCATTGAACTAATATTGTATGCCATATCAGGTAACGTTATCTGTTGTCTGATGACGAAGAATAAATGAATGTCAGATCAGAAGGCTATTATTACAAGATATTAAAAAGGTTTGCTTTGTAAAGAATAGCGACCAGAAGTGCTCAAAAGACTAGAATAACACATATAAGAAAAACCACGAATGATTTGCCTTAAATTTCTTATGGATATAATGTAAAGACTTATCTCAGTAAGCAATAGCTGCTCTCACAGTAATAATTTAGTGTAAGATCATTGTAAAAGATATTGTTACCGTCACATTACCTCCAAATATATTTTAGTTCTACGAGATGGCGTTGTATAATACAAAACATGTATAAGGACTTTTCTTTAAAAATCTCATCATAAATTAATGATCCATGTCATACGTTGTCGTGTCACGTAACGATGAATGTAATTCGAAAGAGTCGTACATTTTGAATTATTATTTTAAAGGGATTCACCCTTCACGTTTCGGTTAATTAAGTAAGACAGGTGTGTTCCTTCGTAGACCATTAATTACGAATAATGCTATATTCTAAAGCTATATAAATTATCTGTCATTAATCAATGTTATCCTTTTTATAAATAATATATCATCTATAATTTGTAAGATCGGAAAATGTAGAAATGCACGCTTAGAATTCGAAAAGAAACCTATATTAACGTTTAAAAATAATTTGAAAAATGTAAATGATTATTCGAAATTTGAATATTCTTATAGGACCAGATTATTTATTTATACCAATCCTTGCTTTCGTTGTACATTGTAATGGAATAAGTATTGAAACCGAATCTTTCTTCAATATTTAGTGTATTCTTATTGTATGAGCATACACAGTTTGCTTAAAATAAAGTACATTAACCTTATCATTACAAACATTGCAGATCTGACACGTGTATCATAAACATTAGCGAAACAATAAACCATAAGGTTATTATCCCCTGAACTTATAATGTGCACAATTTTTTATAGCAGCAAGACAATAAAAGTCGTCTGTACACACAATTTTATTAATAGACAAAATTTATATTTATTAAAAGGAATACTTGTGAATGTATATAATAAATAAAGAATATACTTTATACAAAATATATACCTGCAGAATATCATCATCCGAACTATACATATACTATACATTTACATATATTATTAGTTACAAATAAAGTTTATGAAAGATTTCAGAGGCATAATGCTGTCACAGATTGACTAACTGTCAAATTTATGGTCCGAACAAATAATAAACTGTAGAGGCATTGGCGCGTTGCGTCCACGCACCGAATCTGTTTGGAACCAGTCCTCAACAGCTCTACGAAGCATGAAATTGTTCGTTCGTTAATTTATCCAAATATTTGATCTGTAATTGAATATTTGAGTAAAACATAACTGTCTTTTCCGTTTTTTTTTATAAGAAACTTATGGTTTTATTGCCGTATATAATTGAAACACAACTGAAAAACACTAAGTTTATATTATGTACCTTCCAAATTAAATCAAATTTTAAGTTCAATCACGAATTAAATTAAATAGTTTCGTAAGACTCATGAAAATTATGGTAATTAAAAGTATTTTGAAGTGGTCTAACCAATCAATCAACCAATAAAATAGGAAGCGCATGTTATTTGAGCATCAATTAGTAACAAGTAGTCCAGGCGGAGCGGGCCAATTCATTTAATTTGTGCCCCAATTGTGGACAGATTGACGGTTACAATAGAACATCACTCGCGACTTGTCAAAACTTAGGAAGTTACCAATTGTACGCATTCCGTGTACACTAGTTTATTTTAATCAAAATGTAACCTACAACTTGCAAAATAAAGATATGATTGTCGTAGGTACTTTGGAATAAAAGTAAAAGATATTAATAATTACACTTTTTAATGTGATAGTAATTGCAACAACAAGTCACATACTCCTTTTTTTGTACTGACAAAGATCCAAAGTGTTTATGAACATGTCACAAATCTAGCGCTTCAATTATACTAAGAATCTTACAAAATGCTCTTATACACAAAGTTTGGGTCAAATAGAAAACAAGGTGACCATAATTGTTTCAAAATTGAGTATCATACAAATTTGTATGCTTGCATATAAAGAGCGACCATTATCAGGATCGTAGCTGGCGGAAGGCTTTATTTTGTCTACTGGAAGGAAAGAAAAACATACCTATGTATCTTAAAATTATCAAACATGTATCTTAAGTAACTGATTGTTTTTAAACGGTATTCATTTGAGGTTTCATTCTTAACTCGTTCAGTAGTTACTAAATCAATTGTACCTACATGATATCGCACGCAATATCAATAAAGAAAATCAGCTAAATGTACACTTGTGAGCAACATGTGTTATGACTTTATGAGTACATTGAACTCATTGCACGTAAGAAATAAAAGAGATCAGTAATATGTATCTTTATATGAAATAAAACAGTAGACGTGACTGTACATTGAATATCTTCAGAAATTTAGGGAAAAAATGCTTTATTTTTTCATGATTATCTTAAAAAAAATAGAAGAATTCTGTCTGATTATTTTTCGAAAGTGGACTCATTGGGACAGTTTTTATAATAAAAGTTAAAATGAATTTGATTTATTCATTTTTCTAAAAGCTGTAACATATGTATTATTACAAAAACATACAGGCGTTAACTCTGAAAATACATTACTTTATTAAGAAATATACAAAATTTATATTGTGTAAATTTATCAATTAAGATATATGCTTATGTTGGTAAGTCTATTTTTGATGTAAATATCCAAAAATGTTTGGCATCATAGACACTCTACATTGCGTATTGATTTACGTACTATCAATACTATTTATTATGGAGCCTACTTCCAGGCATACTGCACGAACACACAAGATGAATGGTTCTGGGATTTATATTGAAACTTTAAAACTTCTTTAATCGTAAAAGAATATTTAAAAAATATCTTTGGAAACTCTATTTAGTTCGTAAATATAAAAGTTCTAATTATGAAGATTTCTAAATAATAACTTATATATTAGCGATATCTGAATTTAATATATTCAAGATAAAAATCTAGATGATTCTCAACATCTGTCAGTTCTTAAAGGCATCTAATATGTGAACCGTAGATTAAATGCATGAAATTTCTATGTATAAAATAGTTCATTAGTTTTTTTAAACAATAAGAATTATTTGTTATGCCATTATTTCGTGTCAGTAAATTTTGATTTCTTTATATATTTATGATTCCTAACACAACTCAAATACAAATTATATTTAACTGTATATATAAAAAACCTAATATATATTACCTATAAACAAATATGTTGTTTATGAAGCATTTATCAATGGATATTTTAAAATCTCGCGTATTTTACAACCTGACAAGCGTGAGTATAATTACCCCATACGTCATCTGAATACATTAACCGGCCGAGGTTATATTGATGAAAATTATATTGTGCTTACAGTTACATACGAAGAATTCTTTGCAAAAATAAAAAGTTTCATTCACTACGTATCCATTAAATGATTTTCATTATCTCCGTCTTCAAAATATGATTTATTCTCGTGGAAAAATATAATAAGTCGACTGTTTCCTTATGCTTTTTTCAAAATAACGAATTGTATGTTAACAGAAGTAATCCAAGACGAATTGTGACATCATTGTAAACGACTGGTTTAGATAATGAATTTGGTAAAACTTGTTTCCGTAGATGGTATACTACGCCAATGTGTACAAAAAATATATAAAGCTCATTATATACCTACATACATGAAAGACCGTAGGTTTAATCTGTACACAGCACGAATAGGTTTGTGTTATTATTTCGTTAATAGGTATATATTTTAATAAAACCTCAATAATGTCGTAAAATTAATTTAGTTCTTTTCTTGAAATTCATTTAGTTATGTAATTTATAGAAATATAAAATGAGGCAATTAAGAATGTATGTTATTCGCGCCTTCCATTCATTTCTAACTAAATTAGCTATTTGGTCTCAAACGAAAAGAAATAAAACGTATAGAGAGACAAATTATACTGAAGATCAAACTAATCCCAGATTATGAATCTTACTTTGGGCTCAGTTAATTTAATCCAAAATGGGCCACATAGTCATAAGTATTATACTTTGTCGACGATGTTTAGAATTTTTAATAGTAATAGAGTTTTAAATATTTAAGAATATATTGATTTTAGATAATATGACAATAAAACAAAACGTGTTTATCAGAGTTTATATCTATCGTCCTTCATGGTTAGATATAACCTGTCTCTTGGATGTGCACATCCACGGCGAAGTATGTAAAGCTCTATGTCATCATTTTCGTCTCTCTCTTGTAACGAAACGTGATGCATTCTCTAAACTTTACTCGTATCATAGTTTCAATTCAAAACTTGTTACTTGTATACAATTTACAAGACAATTCTTTATGGACACTGTGTATTCCAAAAACATTAATGTCCGGGTTTGTTACTTTGTAAAGCGAAAAGAAGATTGCATCAGTAATCATGTGTACAAGTTACCTCATGGTAACATGATTGAGTGTCAAATGCTCTTGTTACAACCGCAATTGGGGCGAATACTTTGCGAAACTTCTCAACTTCTGGGCATAAACGACATGATCGCGCATGCGCCATTGGAGGTTATAAAATTAGCTTTTATATTTAAATTCTTGAATAGCTAGTCCATTCTTGAATACCTTTGTTTTGCAGTTTTCAGTTATACATCTATATGGTATATATTATCTATTTTTTACACTTAAGTGGTAAGGGAGGTCCAGGCCAAAATGTTTATTATGATTTAACGTTAAAAAAATAAATGTAATTTTTAATTTTTACCCTTCTACCGTCAATCCCATAATTTACGTGTCTAATTCGAACAAATGGAAATTCAAAATCTTAGTACCTTACAAATTCACGATCTTTCCATTTATAAATTTCATCTTAAACATTAGTTAAATTTGCATAAATCTTTCTTTCACAAAAGTATGTTATCAACAAATATACCGGACACGCAGTAAATCAAACTTATGTAATTATGTTAATGGTCTGGAACTGAAACAAGTGATCAAAGAGCCCGCTGTGGCCGGAAATTGTATTGAATTACGATAGGAAGCGGCGATGACAGCAGGCTACAAACTGTTAACACTATATTAACACGTGGATTTCATCTACATATAGAGTGAAAAGCATGTACTAAAAAATATTTCTGTACTTTCAACCCTTACTTACTATTCATTATTAAATACTAGCTGAGGACGTGACTTAGTTATCGTTAACGCAATTCTAGGTTCTAATTTATTTGAGCGAATCCCTACTAATTCTTTGTGCACAGCTCATAAACCGAAGAATTAGAAAATAGTTTATTTTTACTATTATCTTTTTGTTAGCCCACTCAATCAACATGATGTGAAAAAAATAAATAAAAGTAGCCTACTTTACCCCTTAAAATCTTAGCAATAATTCACTGAAAGGTCCGTTAAAATTTGTCCAGCTGTTTCGTAGATTGGCCGAAATAAAGAAACATCCAAAAAATATATAAATTTAATTTTTAGTGTTAATATTTTCATTCAAATTTACCAAATCGGTAATTTGATATTACAAGGATCTTGAATGTTATTTATTTAAAAAACAGATATTTATGTTTGTAAAAATACCTAAAATACAATTTCAATTCAGACATGCAGAAAGACACAACCTAAGCCGCGGCTCGTATCTACATCCCATTGTTTCAAATTGTTCTAATTATCCTTAGTACATAGTACCAGACCCTATTGACAGTAGCCGTGGGCAAAGTTCACACGATCGAGTAACCACTTCGTGCCCAGACCAACTATTATTCAATCGATAATACCGACTTATCATTATATTTTTAATTAGAGAAAGATAACACGACTGAGATTACATTAGTAAAGATTAGCGTTTGAATAGTCTATGTTAGATATCGACAGATGGATATAGGGCTCACTTATCAGTAGACCTCAGTCTGATGACTTCATTCATTTGTCGATGATATTACGCTTATGACAGTTATAAATTTACGGCCTCATAAAATTGTTGGATACAGGCTCTTGTTAAAATCTAATTTGGCTATTGTCGCAAACTACGCAACAGCTTTTCATACGGTTTTCAATTACAGAATGTTGAATTACACTTTGTTTATGTAAGGAATATTCAATTTTGTGTGATGAAGTTGCGTAATTGGAGAAGCGCCGTATTGTTTCGTATTGACTTTAGTTCTATTAAGCTAGTTCCAGTATCTTTTCGTTTGGAAAAAATAGACCTAAACGTAGAGTGAAACGCTAGTTATAACAAAATAGTACCATAACATATGTAAATTCGACTATTTTTACTTCCCACGTATTTACCAAATTGTATCATTGGCGTATATTGAATTGGTACTTCAATAGTTATTATTATTGAAATTACCTACGTGGGATCGATATTTGGTGGCGTGGGCCCACGCGTGGGCCGAGCGGTGCCCAGTTACGCAGCGCCGTCATTGACAACATTGAGCTTTCAATTCTTTTATCAATTATCTTATTATTAGAGATGGCACAGACAAGTGAAATGAAAATCTATATACGTGAATCAGTTGAAATAACATATGTTATTTCGCAGAATTTAATCTAAATATATTTTCGATTAAAGTATGAGACAAAAATACTCGTTAAAAACCCTTTATTCTTTTAACCGCGATGGCATAAACACTGATCTTCGAGAGATATTAAATATAAGTCTATAATATACGTTTTCACATACGAAATATATGTTACTTAAACTATTAACCTCTAGTAATGCAATGATATTCTTACAAACAAACTTTATTCTTAAAATCGTCATCTCTTTTAATTAAGTAATAGATCAACTCTTAGCTAATTTTCCATTTTTGCGATCAACTATACAGGTGGCCTCGTTAACATTACCATATAATATAAATCTTCCGTTAATCAAATACTTAATAATATAATTAGCGGACAACAAGATCTTTTCATAAACCAGTACTTGCTTATATAAACATCCTAACTTGATAGTTACGCGCGAATCAAAGCGTGTTGGCTCTAACATGCAACATCCGGCGCGTGAAGGCTTCCACTTAAAATGGTCACAGTTTTGAGGCTAGAAATGTTTACAATGCTAACTGTAAAAATTGATATACTGAAATTAATGAGAATTGCGTATGCGCCACTTTAGTCCATTCGCCACAAAAATGCATAGGAAAACGCACTATTTTGAAGAGATACTTTGTCAAATAGAACAATCTGAGATTATGTAGGTATTGTTAGAGACATATTTCATAAATATGTTCACTGGTTCAAGGGTTAATTCCCTATATAGAACAGAACTCTTTAAGTCTATAAAATTGAACTGTCTATATTTTTTTGTAGAAGAAAGAGTCAATTTCTGCCTTAATATATCAATTTTGGTAAAGTAAAAAATAAGTCGACCGCATACCATTGAACATTTAACGATACCCAAAAGGTTAGGGTTATCTACGATTCAAAACGCATGCATCCAAAAAAGTTATTGCAACAGAAAATGAAGTCAGATTTATTTCCGTGATAACTGTACATTGTTCAGTTCAAAGTGCAGTCTCAGAGCACCCGGTATAATCTATTGTTTAATTTGATAGTTTAAGATAAGAGAGTTCAATGAGATAACATCTCGTTCTTGTAGATAGTAAGGGAGGTTACGTTTGATATCGGTAGATAATAATTTAAATTGGTTTAGCTTATTTGAATGACATTCCATTGTAGTATGCTAAAAGTTTCTAAGATTTAAAAAACCTATTGATTTTTATCAGTTTAGTCATTTATTATCAGCTTTACCATGTATTAATAATTCAAATATAGTCAAAACACACTAATGTACAAAGAAATTAACAAAAAGATTTTTCTAAGGCCGGATAATTTACACAGGAATACGTCGGAAAAGTTTTATGGATTCAGTGCAATAATTTTCGAATATTCAGAATAAACATAATGACGTCTCTTTCAAATAAATCAGACGAGAATATTTGTAAAGTATAATTTTAAAACTTATAGATATATCGATAGAAAGCGCCTCTTATCTAAAAGCATTTTATCTTAATGGTGATATTTCACAAGCAGTTACGATAATCAATGCTCGCTTCTGTAAACAATCGACTTATCACTTCACATCACTAGAACAGATTAATCAATGAAGATAAACTTCTGAGATAATACGCTGATTTCAACATCATTCGTCATTTTAAGATTACATAGATTTCTAGAATTCTTAATCATAATGTAGATTTTAATGCGAATGTGATTATTATTATTTTCATTCGCAATTAAACCTAAACTTGTGTAACCTCTCAGTTCGGAGAATATTTCATTCTGGAATTTAGTTTATTGTACATTACTGTATAAAATAAAAACAGGTGGATAATGGCTTCGCATTGTCACTTAATAAAATAAAGAATAAACTTCGCCCACGTTTCTCCAACGCCCACTATCTTAAGTTGACCCACATATGCCCCAAGATCTAACGTAATGCAATCTCATTAACACAGCATCAAGTAAATTGGCCAATAGGTGAAAGCTTATTAATTTTTCGTTTGTAGAAAGCAAAGAAATTGGAGCAAAACGAAATCATTTTTTTATATATATTTGAAACTGAAAGAATCTGTCACACAAAGACATAAAAATTGAGGACCTCCCTCTTTTTTGGAAGTCGGTTAAAAATCAAATGTCATCGCACAATAAATAAATTTATGTCGTATTTATAACGTGAAATCTATCTATATCTTCATATCTTAATAAAAAAAATGATGTAATGAACAACAGAAATTTTTACCAAAGCACGATGTAATTTTGTTTTAGTACAATTTCTGTCACTTAAAATATTCATATAAGTATTTATTTTAAGAATAATAAAGATTGTTAAAAATACAACTGTCATAGCAACAATAATCGTTCATTCACTTATAAGATATTACAAAGAAGCATCTTGTATATCCAATTCAAGGCCAGCCTGTTAAAACGAGGGTAAAAACAACAAATACGACAAAAGTTGTGCATGCTATCTCTCAACATTAAAATGGCATCCGGTAACAAAGACTTCTACTTGTAATATAATGTCACTGCAAATGGACTTTTACAAACCATTTGTTATTCCAAGCAACAATATAAGTAATCAATATTTTAAATTTCATCTTAATCTAGTAATAATGCCTCGTATACAAGCAACGATATTTAATTTCACATTTTCAACAGTACAACGCAACATATTAATAATAAAAAGTAGATATATAAGAGCGTTTCCACAGATTGAAAAATTAGGTTCTAATAATCAATGTCTATCAATGCATTAATAAACTATTGAAACAGAGGAAAAAGAAACAATTATTCCGATAGTAATTAATTGTATTAACGCCAATTACAGCGATTATAAACCTTTTTTTAAAAACTTAATCTTTAACTTTGAAAAGTTTTATTAAATGAAATATCTAATCTTGGCAGTTTTCTATGGTTATCTACAATTGAAAGGCGAATTCTCAACAAATATAAAAACATTGCAATTGTAATTCAACTGCGCGTGCGCTTTGCTGTCACGCTGCGCGGGAGCACTGCCATTCAAACACAACACATTGATAAATCGCAGCTACCACAAACAAGGAATATCTTCATCTCCATTGGATGCCATAAAAGGAGATTTGTATTCAATTCTAACTTAGTGGGGAATGTATTGCGTTCAATTCCAATTTGTACTTTCAGTTAAGCACTGTCAGGTGACAGTGACACTTTATGAACGTTGGTAAAAGGTGGAAGGTCAGAAACGTGATATTAATACATAGTTTATCATAAGAAGCTTGACTTAAATATATCTTTGAGTTCTGCTAATTTATTCCACCAGAATTATAACAAAGGCTTAAAATAAGCAACTCCTTAGTTGCATTTGTTAGTAATTTCATTTAAACCGTATTAACATTCAATTTTTTTATAAATAGATTGTTTTCCCTTTCATACAAATTTTAATTGCAAAAATATCTGCCGCGATCGAACCATAAAATCTTTTTGATATGATGGTACTAATTAAGTTTTATAAGCTATTACTTACTTCTATTCTTGTCAAATTCCATAAGACTGCACATTTGAAGTGGATTGGCAAGATCTTCTGGCGTATATCCACGACTGGTGGGCTCGCAGCGGTACACAGCACCTGGACGCTTTACTCCGTTCACGTGATATGGTTCATCTTCTGGGGCACCAACTAGAATCCTGTAGATAAGAAATTATTGTAGTAAGCTTACTAGCTGACCCAACAAACGTCGCTTTGCCATATAAATATACGCGATTAAATATAGCGGTTGATTGTAGAGGAGTTAAAATTTGGGGTTAAATTTGTTTTTATATTCTGTATCATAAAAAAAAAAAACAAAAAATTATATCCAAAAAATACAAAACAATTAGGGGTGGACCACCCTTAACATTTAGGGAGATGAAAAATAGATGTTATCCAATTCGAAGAACTAACCGATCTGCACACAAAATTTCATGAAAATCGGTCCAGCCGTTTAGGGGGAGTTTAGTGACAAACACACGGAGGGAAAAAATATATGTATTAAGATATAGGAAGAGATATTACTCGACTGCGATCAAGTTAAAAAAGAGACTATAAGTTTGTGGGTTGTGAAATCAGAGCAATTTTTTAAATAATGACCTGCCAATCAACTCGTTGTTATAAGTTGAAATTATTACATAAAAATGTGATTTTGACATTTATTTCGTAGGAGTATTACAAAGTTATTTATATTTTATTCTCACGATTACAAAGAACGTTTTGTCATCATAAAAACATATTAATTACGAATTCAGCGCGAAGAATAAGGTCAGACAATCGGTGAGTGCTGGCATAATGCCAGGACGCAAATAGAGCGGGTTCAATCCCCGTTCGCAACTCGCCAAATTATATTTATGGTAACGTGATTCACTGTTGATCGCGGATCCGCTGTTTATCGCGGGGTTAGTTGATGTGATTGGTGTTTGAAAATTTCGTCTAGGATCCTCGCTGTGCACAAAGGTGGCTTATAAATAATTACATAGTTGAAGAAACGTTGTTAACTGGTTTTGGACCAAATTTGAATTTTTAGGCCATTTTTCACTACTTTTAGTATTTATTTCAAAATAGTCGTGAATGAACAAAACATAGTTAATAAAATAATGACATTAAGTAGTTGTTAAATATCATTGCAAAGTAGATAGTATTGCGGTTTATACTTTCATTCAATTACAGGCATCTTTAAAAGAATTCAGATATCATTATAACATATATATTACCGTATCTAATATACCACATTTGCATCACAACTACCACAAGGGAGATGTTGAGTGCGCCGGTAATCACGGCGACAAAGATATTCTCGTCACCGGAAAAGGGGGATATTTTAAGCTCCGTCACACAGCAACACCTCACTCGGGAAAGCACGATAAAATATCATCTACGATTTATTATAATGTGTTTCCAATCTGTCATAACCGCACAAGATAGAAATATTTAGATTTATACCAATACACTTATCTTTTCTTATAGTGAATTAATATTTATTAAGTAAGACTAATTATTTTTTATCAAACTTTTATGAAAATTGGAATAAAGGTTTAGTTATTACTGTTTCAATGCTTTTGAAAGAAAATAATATTACCATGTAAGTGAATTTTCAAATTTTTTAATTATTATTATATAATTTCATTATTAGCAGAGCCTGTATAGTACCTGAGCATGATTATCATAAGCTAGATCACATCGTGACTAATTGAGACATTCTGGGACCCGTAAAAGGTGTGCCAACATACTTTACGGCAAAAGTACTCCGTTATCCAATCTCTACCCTATATACACTTCTTAAGGCATATTTTTCTTATTCATAACCCTTTCAAAGATTAGATCATTAAGTTGATGATATCAGATCCCTATGTATTGTAATATACAATATTATAATCATTTTAAATAACAGTTCCAGCTGACTTTGTGCGTATATTTTTGACACGCTCTGAACTTGACATTAAGAAACGGATAAATTAAAAAACAATGTAAACAAATCGTAGAATTTATTTGTAACAAAAATAGTTTCCTAGTGGTATTTGACTTAAACTGAGTGTGGTATGCAATTCATTTATTATAATCTGAATCTCCCTTATTATAGTACAGAGCTGATGAACTAAAGCATGTTTTAAACTTTTTTAAAACTATAGACCTATATATACTCTTAATGACCAATACTTTAACCCCCAGAACAGATCAAAGATAATTTCGCAATATATCACAATTATTTTTAATTAATAGTACTTGAACCTCATTGGTTGACGCTTCGTTTTGACCCCACTTACACCAATCACCTATCAATTAGATTATTTATAGCAAATGTTCGGAGAAATGCCTATTGAATTTTCCTTAGCGGAAAAGTATATGAATCTGTTAAAAGTGTTGAAACTTGAAAACTTTAATTATTATTCTGCTTTTTCATATCTGTATTAAAGGCATGTCTGGAGCAAAAATATTTTCGTGCCTTCGTGAAATAAAAAAAAAATCAAATTGAGTTACAAAAAAATCTCTAGAAGATATTCGATATAGAAATCTGTCGCGTGGATATAAAGCGCCTTTATTTTATACTATTCAGAAAAGAGAAGATATACAATCTCGTCCAACGTTGGCCCAAACGGCCAATATATTAGCATACAGTCATTGCTCAGTTCGGAATGCACTGATATACATCCAATATGAGTGGAACAATCAATTATGCTGCGTCAGTGTTCTACAGAGCACATACTGTTACACTTTATGAATAATTAAATGTTTTACTCCGTATAAAAAATTGCCTTTATTACTTTGTAAGTTATGATTAATACGACATTGTCTTTTAACAATTGTTAATGAAGTTTTTATAATCTTTACCATAATATTATAAATGCGAAAGTAACTGTTTGTCTGCGCTTTCAAGATAAAATTACTGAACCGATTTAAATGTTTTTTTTAAAGTAAACAGATAGTCTAGAGCCTACGAAAGGACATAGGCATTTTTAATGCTAATAAAGCGTTGTAAAGGACTGAAAGGTGGGGATTAAAAGTTACATGGAAGTATCGTCATTTTTAGAGCTTAAAACTTGAAACTTACTTTTTAGGCTGTTAATTCAATAGAAATAAATACGATGTAAAATAACAATAAGAAATAGCAACTGAAAGTTCCCCAAATAAAATATGATGACAACTAACTAGAAATAGATAAAAAATCAGCATGAACGCGAGTTACGCCGCTGTCAAAAGCTAGTTTTATATATAAAGTCAATCAGAAGATTTGACTCAGTAGCTAAATTAATTTTTATTTCATGAATTCAAAAATATTTAGTTCCCACCCCTTTAATACATTAAAATTTTCAAACGTGATAATTGATGAACCCGATGACTTTAGCACTAAGCATTTTTTACCATTTATCAGCGTAGTATAGCTAAAAAATACGCTGTAGAACGAACACTACTCACAAACAATTCCACCGCTCTCGGAAAGTTATCCAAAAAAATATATCTTTCCGGCGTTTCCGTTAGTATTTCTACGCAATTTATGAATATAGCCCTGTAGAATCATACTTTGATAGTTAATGTTTATGCAAAGTTTGTTTATAACAAGTCTCAGGTTCATTATTTATTGAGTCAATTCATTAGAAGTTATATGCTATCATGCCTCGTCTTACGAAGGTCAAGAATTTGAACCCAGCTGAGTCTACAAAAAGGTATTGTACTACAATGTTTTCAACTTACATTATTTTTAAATGTATTTTCGTTACTATGTGTGCCTATTGATTGCATTATATTTGTAAATATACATTTATCGTAGAAGGCTTAGAAAAGTTTAAAAAAAGAATATATTAGAATGTTAAATATGAAATAAATAATACAATGATTTGTTGGACTATTTTTAAAGCATAAAACATTCATGCAAACTGAAAAAGTGACAAATTGTAAATTATATTTTATAGTTATCGATCTATATTTAATTATAGATATAAATTAATTTTATAAAATTTTTGACAATAAAAAATTAGTAATTATATTACAGACAACCTAATTAATTCTTTGGGGCACATTAAATTTCGTTATCGTGTTTGCCACCTTCTATGTGCCAAGTTACACAACCGCGCAAACATGTCGTTGATAGGAATCATTATCTTTACATTGTTTTGTCACTCATTATGGCCGTTATAATTTACACAGCCTTCTTATAGAGTACGGAAGTTATTTCTAAAAAATGCATGTAAAAAAAATTGATTTAAACGAAAATATCATTTTTTATCATAGCCTATTGACATTTCCATCTCAATAATATTACATCTTTTAAAATGTACGCTAATTCCTCTATATATCAGTTAAATTTATTTACATATGGAAATCTCAATACATCCTAAAGTATAAATTTTTACAAATGCAGTTCAGCGCCACAACGCTCGTGGCGTATTATTTTTTTTCGAGAATTGATTAAATCACGACCTTTCCATACACATTTGTATAGATGAAAGACGATGTTTAGCCCGGACAGGAAATCTTGAATTCTCCCAGCCATTTAATCTTCGAATATTAGTTTAGAAAAACTATAAAATTAACATGTCAGACTAGACAGGAATTGAATTCGTGACATAACAATTAAACGCACTGTAAGTAAGTACCGCTACGCTAACATGCTCGTTAAAACTAAGGAACAAATCTAATTAATACCACGTATACTCCTATCTATTCTTAAAAACGATTAATAAGTACACTCAGCACATGTCTCATCATAATTGGAACTAACTGTATATAATATTGTTATTGAGTGTTAGACAAAATTTGTAATATATCATTTACTAAACTCCGACCCTGGCTTCACTTCTTAAACATTCAAGATGGAAAATAACAGTTGATTATAATTCAGTTACAATATTTTAAATTATTCATTAATTACAACTGAAGCCAATAAAATCGTGCTAATATACAAAACAATTTTCTGACAGAAAATTGCTTCCTGGCGGTGTCGTGTTTGCAATAAAATATGACAATTATCACACATAGAGACACTATTATCTCAACTTTAAACTCACAATAGTGATAATGTGACGTAATTCTCGCTGCAGACGAGGTAAAATCTTCATTCAAGCAATCTGTACAAATTAATGCGTTTATAATGACACGTACTTGAATTTATTTATAAAGCTTACGTACTGTTTCTTGACTGCAAGGTGATGCAAATATAGTATATTGCTTTAACCTCAGTACAATGTTAAGTTCTTCGAGAGTATACGTTTCACCTACTGAAAGTGACATCAAATACTGAAGCAAATATCTAATAATAATGTACGTCTAATTTTAATCTACGATAAATACTCAAAAATAGTCGTACAAGTATTGTTGATAAAGTCAACAATCTAAATTTTGCATCACGCTGTCTGACTCAGGCAGTCACGTTAATAAATACTGAAGCTTTTTTGTAGAAACGTGTAAATTTCAGGAAATGCTGATTGGGTTTCAGTTCCTATTTTATTTTATTGCCAATTATTAATGTAGGTTATAGTCATATATAGATATTAATGTTACATATATAAATGAACGCAGGTGAAACCGCGGATTATAGTACAACATACGAGAAATAAGTATAGAGAGTTAAGTTATTCCCATCACATCTGCCTTATGAACAGTCCGCACCTGTCGGCGACTTCACTCAAGTACATAAACCGTTACTTACATTTTAATTATTACTGGTATAAATATATTTACCGAATGTAGCAAATTATTTTGAATAAGTAATAATAATAATTGTTGTTAAAATATGGAGAGTTCATTGGACTTGATCGAATCTAACAGTAGTCAAGAAGCTGTACAAAAACCGCGTGACCAAAGGATTTAATATTGTCTGACCGCTTGTCCTTAGTCAGACCTTGTCTGCTCTGAAAACGTAATTTGGTGAGTAACCAATTACGTGTCTTACTGGAACTTCATTTAGTGAACGTTATTAAACACCTTAGTTATAACAAATATGAAAAATATTGCGATTGTAGAGGGCACGCAAAGCTAAAAAAACAAAAAAAAAACTGCTTAGAAATGAGTAAACATGGTTTAATGTAATAAACGTTTTCTTTCAGAATCTATCTTGAAGTTAATCAATACTTATAATTTCATAATTCTGAATTTAGTGTTTTACTTAATAAAATGTTGAAACTCGTGGCATGTCTCGCATTTATATCAAAAACTTATTATTACACAACGATAACAATATATTCTTAATCTATGGTTAAGATAGTTTTATCCAAACAACGAATAAAATACATTTATAAGAGAAAATTAAAAAAATATATATTGCAAAGCAAAGTTTTAAACTATTGAATAAATAAGGAAGTCAAAGAATCCTATCAATTATTTACACGTCCGATAAACATCTATATCTTTATTAACCATGACATTAAGGAAGAACTCATATTCTGATCAGGTATATAACATACTAAAGACTTGATACATCGTAAAAAAAGTGTAGAATAATCCAAGTCCCGCATAGGGTGCGTCTGGCTGATTGCCTCAATGAGAAGATTGCCCGCTAATAAGAAGAGGTACTCGTGAGAATGGCGGCCGGCACGCGAAACTGAACAAAATAGATTGCTTACAATACATACTTCCCGCCTCTATGCCGTAGACTATAGAGGAAGGCAGATACTATAGCTCGTCACTTCTTGTTTTGTATATACTTTCTGAAATTGAATTAAATTATATTTGGATACATACTTTTTGCACCATAAAAAGTAATTTACTACTGGCTGCAAGGAAGGTTTCTGAATAATTTACCTACTCTAAATGTACGGTGAAGGTCACCGCCCGCCTCGTGACAAGGTTAAAGCGTTCGTTACTATTTACTAATTTCCAATTATAAAATTAGTCAAATGTATATTCATTCAAGTCAAAGATACATTCGATTGGAATATTGCAGAAATTCCTTCAATTTCTCACAAGGACAATGAAATAAAAACTAAACGTAGACCTGTTTAAGGCAACTTTCTGATGGGCAAACAATGAGAAAACAGACCGCTTATTTTATGACAATGTATAGTTGCGCAAGAGTCGATTCGGCTGATCCCAAATGCAAATGAAGGTGAAAGCCGAGCGTAGGTCGCATTTTATTGGAACGTAAATATGCTACTAACTCTATTAAGAAGCCCTCTGTTTCTGACACTACATAATTCTTTTATCATAATAAATATTGTTTGGGCGTGATGTAATCTAAAGGCGGTTTTATAAGTTGAACAGGCTTTTTAAGTTAAAAAACCTTATAAAACTATATGAAAAATATCAAAATTCTCAATATACTCTTGCATTTAAGAATAACAGTTTTTAATTCTGTTTTTGTTCAACCAAAACTTTAGCACAAATTGGTTTAAGCCACAGCCTCGCACTAACATTTCCATTAATAGGTTCCATTAAGATTTTCCATGTTGATGCAATATGATAAGGATTTTTCATAGTGCAACAGTTAACATGACTTATTATTTTAAACCTCCGCAATGACGCTTCTGAACGATTAAAAATCTTGCTTACTATAGGGAATAAATCTCTGAGAGCAATAACACAGTTTTGTGTCTGTTCCACTAGTCACTTACGTGCACGCAAGTATGTGACCAACCGTATTTCGAATTCGAACCTAGAAGTTTTGGTACAAAACGCAATAGATAATCCGATAAACTACAGGGGCTTCATATAAAAGAGCGTGGGATCAAATAGTATTGCATTACGAAGTGTATCAATGTTGGGTAAGTGTTAATAGTGATCAATTCTCGCCAGTAAGTAGAGGAAGCGTGGGAGAATGGATAGCCTTGTTCTATTTTACGTGAGAGGGCTCGTTCTTTAAATCGATTCACTAATTCATTTGCAAAATGTTCCTTAACGATTACCAAATTAGTATTACTTGTTCCTATATTTACTTAAACCCTAGACGAATGAGGAAAATCTTATTGTCAAGCTTCTAATATAAACGTCTATCATAATTAAGTAAGGATTTTTCTTACAAAAAAAGTGTTTATCAATTTTTATTAAGCTGTAAATGTTATCAGCTTATTAATTACAAGCGGACAAACAAACTTTATAACCCTTTTTCCTGTAAATTGCACCACACAATGTATTTATGATGTTGAGTAAGTATGGAAATTTACGACGCGACGAGTAACGCCTGCTGTTTATACTATATCAATCGGGTGACTAGAATTTTTAATTAAAGGGACTATTCAAATTTTTTATCTTAAGCTTATTATACATATATCGAGGTCTTTCAGGACTTACCGACGTTATGTTGGTAAAACTAGAACATATGATTAACGATTAAACATATACGGAAGCCTTTATGCTATCAAAGCAATCATTACGCCAATTTTTATTTACAACTATTTCTCTAGCGAAAAGTGAAAACTTATTAATATAAAGTTAAAAGATTTGGAATAATGAACAATTTATCGAATGAAGATGATTAATTACTGTTGATGTTAATTTATTAATTAATTTTGCAAAAATAGTAGCAATTTCATTCGTTTTACATATTTTCACATGAAATAAGATTTAAACTTATAGTTTATTTCATGCAAAGACTCTTAGATGGTGTCTTGCAAAAACTAAACTTTATGGTCACAGTACTGGGATAATAGTTTACCTTCGACCACCCATACGCAGAGAGCACCGTGACGCGAGCTCTGTATAATCACGATTAGATTAACTAACTAAGCCCCGTTCATTAGACACGAATATTGTGTGAATTAAAACTCATTTCACGGTAATAGAGGCCCATTTCTATACGATACTGCGTTTATATTACATGACTGTTATCTTTTGGAGAACAATATGTATTATAATACTAGATACCTTAATAGAAGATTTAGTTTATTCATTTCTTTCAGCAACTATAAATGAGTTTAATTTCTGTATACCATTCTCTTTATACTGTCTGTTTCGGTATCAAAAGGTTGTTTTAACGTCATACTTTTCAGCAGCTGTTATCAAAATTGTTCCAGGCTTCTTTAAGTACACTTCTTTAAGATAGATGTACTGAGATTTGGTATGATAAAAAAGCGATATTCGATATCATTTCAAACAACAGTCATTATAACGTCTACATGTATTAAAAATTGTATAACTCTATTAGCTTAAGCCAAAAACACTATCAGAATACTCTAATTAAACTGATTATGCATTCAAAGGGCACATCGCTGCAGGAAGCGGCGGATAATTACACGCGAGCCGGCTTTATTTCTGTCGGCCTCCAATTAAATCAGTCGCCACCTGTCCCCCCGCCTCCGCGGCGCTCCCCAATCACCCGTGCCGTCGCGCCGGGATGTGCGTGCGCACGTGCCTTTCCTTCTCATACCTCCTACGCTTGCCTTTTGGTGTTATAGCACAGATTTATAGTAAAAGATCTGCGTGTTTATAATACTAAGAATTATCTTCAGACAAAAAAGGTTTATTTTAATTCTAACCATAAGTCACGAAGGTTAAAACCGAATTGGGTTTTTTATCAAAGTTTTTATTTTACATATTATAAGTTAATATCTTATGACTATATTTAACAAAGTATAATATTCCTTTATCTTTCTAAGCAAAATATCCTCTCAAAATTGTCAATTAAGAACTAATAGAGACATTCTTCTAGCATTATTTTTATAGACAAAAGAGTACAGAAACCTTTTAATTGACTTAGATGAATACGTATATTCGGGACAGAACACTGTACCTTAAAAATAAACCTAGTGATCGTGGAAGGTACGAACTACATTGGAAGTAAAGCCTAAAACAGAATAAAAGAAAATTTCATATTAAAATACTATATGTTACATATAATATAAAATTGGTAGGAGGCTCTTGAACTATGTCCGATGTCTGTCATCAGAATTTGGCATCATGTAACAGGTGTGTGACACCAGTACGGAATATCTTTTTTATTTTTTCTCTTGTGTTTAAAAATCATAAATAATCATATATTAATGAAATATTAAACACAAACCACTATTTTTCACATAGACGATTTTATCTGTGCCTATAGTACACATTACTTACTCGTATAAAGTTTTCTAAATAAGGTTCTATTAATACTAACGTATCATCTTTTATCTATGATATTTTAACAATAATACTGAAAATGTGTTAAATAAAAATATATAGCTTTTATAATGAAAGTGAAATTTGCCAGCATGTTAACCACTGTAATAGGAAATGTTTGAAATTCTCGCCTATTAGCGCTATACAAAAGACATAAATAGTTCGAGGCATTTCCATACAAGATCAAAGTCTTAGCATCCACTGTACTAGAGAAAATATATAACATATTTTCCTATAGCACGTATAAGCGTATCTGTTTTTTTAAATATTCTATGAAAAAACCCAAAAAATAATAATTAAAAATTATTTATCTTCTTAGAAATTGTGAAGAAATGAATAGAATAAATTCTCAAATTTTTATCAAAAACATAACATCAACGTCATCGTGTATACATACATATATATACATAGAACATTTTGAAAGCTATAGAAACTTATCGCCCTTCAAGGAGTGTGAACCAGGCTTTAAGGCGTCGTCTTAGTGAAAGGTGCAAAATGCCTCGCATACAGGTGACATCGAAGAAAGCAACACAATTTTAAAAGTGTATCAGAATAATATTTTGATTAATGCATATTTCATTATTTTGTTTACCTCATTTACTGTATTTAAAATTATTACATATTAAGTCCGTTATTTAAATTTTTCAAACCATATTCGAGAACAAATAATAAGTTTTTAAACAACATTAAAAATTAAATCTAGACTCCTAATTTCGAATTTATTTACAAAAACAATACTTTATATCTTAACTTGGCTAACGTGACCAAATGGAACTTAAAAAACAAATTTGTTTATTTAATTGCCAGAAACAAGAGCCTAGTATGCTGGAAGATATAATATTTACAAGACAGGCCATGCTGATAACGTAATAGTCTAAATTTACCGACGTATCCGTGCCGAGGTGAACCGACATTGTTTATCATTCTAAAAATATTTCTTACGACTGCATTACAAGTTAGCCAATTGTCGAACAACGCGCGTTTTGAAAAATGTAAATATTAAACTGAATTCTGAAATCCCTTATGAAATTAGCTCTTAAAAATCAAAGTATTCTCATCCAAACCTCAAACTAGTTTCATTTCATAGGGACGTAGGCTTTAGGTACCTATCCTTTAGAAAACTGTCCTGTTGAACAGGATATGCAAATAATTAACCTACAGAGGCGATTTAAGTACAAAGAGGTTAAGTAATATAATAAAAATTAACATAGAATGTGAAATATGACAGTAAAGAAAAAAATATTTTTTGGCACACTTACGCTTACTGAATCACATATAAATCCGACGGCCTTGTACTTTTTTTAGCGGAACACGTAATATTAATGTTTATATGTAATGTCGTCGTTGTATATAAGGACATACTAATATTGCGGATGACATAAAAGCTGTCATAGCTTCACTTCAAATCAACATGGATTTAATATTTTTTAACTCTAAGTAGCAACCTTCAGTTAATACCTACTACCCAAAAGTAATAAATAGGCACCAGAATGAAAAAGTCTACTGGTGAATTTCCGTGAGAGCAAGAATGAGACACGCATTGTGTTCATTTAATCAGATTTCTAGATGAACACTTTATTTTGAAATTATATACATTAATGCTAATGACAAGAGTTTTTTAAAACACACCTATAAACAGATGTTAACAATTTTATGACGGATGGGTCATTAAATTCCCATGGCCGGATAGACCTTTGCAGGGCTCGGGTCAAGTCGAGCATAAATCTTAGAGTGGTGTCGAATTTCGACACGGGCGCTCTGGTTTCACGCACCGACAGACCACCAGGATGGTAGCTGACGATATGCGACGGTAGCATGAGGAAACAGGGTCCCGGTTTTTATTTAGACGTGGAAATTATATTTGTTACATTATTCTTAATTACTGCAGATAGACCTAATTTAAATGAAGTAGCGCAGGATCAATTACAATGAAATTTGTATATAAATCTTATGATGTAATGTAATAAACAAATATGTACAACGTGTAAGTCTTATGTAACATTCTTCTAGAACGCCATTTGTATTAATTTATACATGGTGAATGTCAATATTAGCCAAACTTTAGTCACGGCTAAAACCATATGGCATTGTTATACGCGTGGGTACACCAAACCTGACTGCAATCATTCTGAGAAAACACTGCATTAATTATAATATTATACGCGTACTGAGACAAGTCACGTTCCGTTCAATACATAGGTATTAAATAAGAAATACTTGAATCATCATTACAATTACGAGAATCAATAGAAACAATAATTGTACGTGTTTTAAAAATCTTATACACAGTTATATTGAAAATGGTGTCACATGCAAGACTATTTATTTCTATGTTTAATTAGATTTTCCACGCGGTATCACCCATGTTGATTTTATATACGATAATGATAAAATAAAAGTATCCTTAGTAAATTTTTATATTAATAACTATCTGCTAGTAGAAGATCCATCATAATCGGTCTAGGCGTTTATGAGACTACCCGGAGCATACGGAGAGACATACGTCTGAAGTATTAAGAGGTTGGGTGTTATTTTTGAATGATCAGTGTTTTGCTAGTTGGTGAATGAGATGACGTCAACGCGAATGCCCACTCGTCACATGGTCTCCAACCGGTTTTATTGACCGCTTTGTACCAATTATTTCATTGAAAACTATCGATAGTCCCACTTACTGTTTGACTCAAATGTGAAGTAATTATATAACGGCTTTTGTATTCTAAAATAACGTGATCAATAAAATTATGTACATATTCAGGTCCGACAAACACATTTTAAAATAATGTTTATAAATTAAAATAAGAACCAATAATTTATCAGGAC
Source organism: Hebomoia glaucippe (assembly GCA_025727935.1). Lineage (NCBI taxonomy): Eukaryota > Metazoa > Arthropoda > Insecta > Lepidoptera > Pieridae > Hebomoia > Hebomoia glaucippe. Next base: position 4,529,340 of record JAOSYY010000007.1, read on the forward strand.
GACGAAGATTTAAAGGTGGTTAACTAAAAGACACATTCACTTATGACCTCCAACATAATTTCTATATAATTAAAAATAACAGTACCAGCGATGTGTCCCTTTATATAGGATAGCCAAAAACCTTTATAACTAATATAAGTACCATTTTTTAAGTTACACCAAATTATAGATACTGTCCAATTTAATCTTTATTAGCTTAGTAATTTCGACGTTTATCCTGAACGAACTTCGTGACAACTTTTGTATCCATATATAAAATTGCGTATAAAAAATACGTGGTTTAATTTGTTGGGCAAAATATAGATATCTTCTACATTCTTCTTTAGTCTTTAACATAGAAGATTAACATTATCAAAGGTTAATTAATTACTCATAAGTCAGAGTAAATATCACTGATAATAAAATAATTAGTTTTAATTAGATTATGAATGAGTACAATACAGTTATGGCATAAACAAGTTAAATCTAATGCTAATACAGATAATATTGTTTATTAATTGAAAATGGGTCGACGAGGTCTCAACCCCCAGTTATCTTGTATTAGTAAGTAATTAAACTTGAAACTTATACGAATTCTATTGGAGAGATTACTAAGAATAATGACATATATTTTTAAAATTTTCCTACTAAGAATAATAAATATGATTCCAAGAAGTTTAATCCTGAGTTTGCTATTAGAAAATATGCATATTGGATATATTTCTATGGCTGTTTCAGACTTCTGAAACTTGTCCAACTGCAACAATGTTTTATGTTTCCTCGGGAATCGAACTGGCTATCGCTGGTGCTTAAGGCAAAGGTTATACCATTGGGCCATAACAGCGGAAAAGTTATTATACGAGTATACATAAACAGTTCTTATGTATGTATACAGCAACTTTTGTTAAAACACTTTATAAAGGTCACACTGTTTATTTTTTTTTAAAGTGTGTTGGTCTTCCTTCTCTGTGTTTGCGCAGTATTCAAACGATTGAGTAAAACTGTGTAGAATTGTTGAAGCATCCTTTTATAGAATCCATTGATGACGTTTAAAAAACAATTAAATTTCAATTTGTAATGTTTCCGGCGCGTCACATCCGCGCGGGGTGCGCACGCGCATACAAACGCATACAAAACGTTAGCCTGCGGGCGCCATCTGGTGACCAATGCGGGAACCGTGTCCGTCCATTGTTTTTATGTATTGACAAAGGATATCGGTCATCTATTTGCGAGTGCAAAGGCGGACATTCGCCATTTTTGTTGCGAATGTTAATACGATGTGGGACGTTCTTCACACGTTGATTTACGTGACGAAATTATTTAAAAGAAATGGTTATTTTAAAGAACAGACTGTTATCTTTTTTTTTGAAATTTTGACATTAGACACTTATCAATGTTAAGCAATTGCTTTAAAACAAACTACTCGGGGGTTCCAGGGGTAGACTCATTTTACTGGTTAATCTTGCCTCATGAAATCAGATATATTTTTTACGAATATATAGAATTAGAGTATCACAAACTTGAAAACTACTAAATGGCAAATTAAAAGTTATATTCGCTCTTCTTTCGACGGAAAAAATTAAGTTGTTCTAAAAATGGAAATTAGTATTTCAACTCTTATTTCATAATAGACCAAGCCAAAGTCGTAACCTCCCTTGGGTCACTCTTGGCGTGATACTTCTTGTCTTGTATCTGCCGATAGCCACAAAATAAGGAGGATGACGTTCGCCCAAATAATGGATTACTTGTTACTTCGATAAACCTCGTATCAGTTCAAAAATATAAATTTCCATTAAAATAAAATTATCCATACGGTACATTATTTTAACAGCTCATCATTCACAGTTATACAAGGATATCTGCTCTGACATTTTAATAAATATTACCTGTTTGTTGATAAAATATGATCAATCTATGAGCAAGAGTTGAGTCAGCGGTCACCTGCTCCGCCTTGACTCACGCTAATGACGACTTATATATGTATATTTACTTACCTTAGTGTTTTTTGGATTTTAACAAGATTATGTATGTACCTAATCATTTTTTTATTTGATAAATCTTAAGCAGTCGATTGGTAAAAAATATTTTCTTCTCTTCTCTTTTCCCCAAATCGTTACTTTCAGATCATAAAGTTTTTTCGCAATAGGAATGCAAACGAACATACAATTCAACTGTTGGTAAGCGATTCCTGTCAGCGATGGACACCTCCAAGACCAAGAGATCTAGGAGACACTTAACCAACCTTAATAATTATATCGATTATTATATTACATCGGTTATTCTTTTCGTGATGTGCTGCTGCTGGTCTTATTTATTTTTATTTAAAGTAATTGGGAATTCATACACTAAAGTCAAAACGCGCATAGCACTTCACCATCTTTCCATCTGTGAACGGTAGTACATGACCTGGGTAGAACTTGATAATTTATTTTCACTATCAGTTTAACTTCAGGGCACCCTTGTACGTTAAAGTGTACAAGAGTGCCCTAAACTCTGGCGATAATTGCCTTTTTGCTCTCATTTTAAAATGTTAACATAAGTTTTAACCACAGAACACGAATAAGCGGACAGTGTTAACAAGCCAGCCAGTTGTTCCATTAATTAGCAGAGTAATTGAGTGACTTTGAACTTGAGTTGAATGTATCTGCTTTATTATTGTAGTTTTTTTAGCTTCTATTTAGGTCAATAACATACAACTTTTCATGTGTTAACATTGATTAATTAACACTGATTCATTTTTATAATTCGTTCTCATTGGAACTAGTTTCTTTATATCTAAGTTTCATGAACATGTGGTTAGGATTCGCAGAATCACAACCCAAAAGTCCTTTAAGACAACATTATTAAAGTCAATGTCAGAAACAATGCGTTATTTTCCCTTTGTTGTATGAGGTAATAAGTTCTTCGAATATATAGCTCCCTTGACCCAAATCATGCTAAAGATTAAGCTCCGCGAAATATCACAAGATATTGGGTTATTGTAAGTGCGTTATTATTTTTGTAATTACGTATTTTTATTTATATGTTTCCAATGCCGTATATGGTAAAGTTAATTCAAAGTAAATATGATTCATAATAATTATATATTATAAATACTGGAATTACAATGAATGATGTTCAGTTGGTGATAGGTTCGCGCTGTATTTTCCAAAATTTGACAAAAAAGGATGAATCGTATCTTTTACATATTTTATACATTCACCAAAGATATTATTATAAATAAAAATACATTTTCAATTTAATCTATGTTATACCGTTCAATATTAATTATTTCTGTCTATGATGATTTATTTACACATCTATTTGCTATTTTTATACACTTTCAAAGTATATCTAAAGCTTTTTAATTTAATTAAATTTAAAAAATTATCTCACGGTACAATCTATTTGCCCGCTCGCGAAACTTTTACCAATTTATCTTAAATGTCAGTAGATTCACAGGTTTTAAAACACGATTATTTAGCAATAATGCTCCATATTAAACTATACTTTCCCCGGTTACAAAATTTCATATGTTGATTTATGTGGTTTTAAATCTTTATTCCTTTCTCAATACGCTTAATACACTTATGATAAGTTAAGATATTAAACAATTAGGCCAGCAATATAATAAAAATTAAGTAATGTTTGGTACAAACAAATATAGGTGTAATATTTTAATTGAATCATGCAGGAAAAAAAAAATCGGTCCAATAACACAAGCAAAGACAAAGTAATACCGTGCAATACCTGGACACATCTATAAGATTATATGTTATGTCTATACGATTAAGCGTTCAATGAGCTATAAAAGGTGATTAAACGTAAAAAGTGCATTAAGACCGAACTGTTTAATCAGCTCATTTAAATTAATATTGTACCAATTGAATAAAGTTTTTACTCTTGAAAACTAATAAGTTTAAACTATTTTAAAAATAATTATTTTGCTACGAACGCCATATGGCAGATATTTTTATTGGAATACCTTTGTATGCAGTAAATTATGCAAATAATTATGAAATTATATTAATAGTCTGTTCGGATGTCTTTAAATGTCTTTTTATGCACAGTACTTCAAATATATTTTCTATAAATATGTATGACTATTTATTAGTTATAAAGTTTATATATTGATATTGAGAATGGTAAAATTAGTACCTAATTTAATGAATTACGGTTAAACTTCTAATTTTACGTATTATGGAAATTAGGAACAATAAAACGACTGAGACGGTAATTTTGAGGCAATAGATATTCAGAGAGGATTTTTATTTATAACTTGTCGATGGAGTAAATTTTAGTATAGGTGTAATGCGAATAGCAGTGACGTCAAGCCGTTACAATTGCTACGAAACACTGGTAAGCATGTGAGGCCGTCTGCGAGCGCCATATTCGTATTGAGGTCACGGATCTTGCGCCGGCGAAGGCGTGCCGCACGTATATAAATGCTTACTCTTAAAAATAATTTCTTTACTTCTTATGTTTACTAAAAAAGAATTACTTACTTACACAGATTTAGATTAATATTGAATTTCATTACAAAATACTGAATTTCTTTTTTATTTATCCATAAAGTTAAAATCGTATGCATTGAAAAACTAAATGAAAATTTAAATCATATCAAAATTGTTAAGTTATCTACGAAGGGTAAATAGAGAAACAGGCATGTCAGTGATTAATTCTATATACTGTAGCTTTATGGAATTTAATTTCGATGAGAATTTTATGGATTGTAGATTGAGATTCAAACCAATTTCACATTAATTTCCAATCAGTGGAGGAAATGAAGAGTAAGAATTATAAAAAACGAAGCCTGTAGTGCCTAGTTACCGCAAAATAACGTGGCATTACGAATATTCCATTTATTAAGTTTATATACTAAGTTAAACGAAATCTAAGACTGAAATTATCTTTCAGCTTATGTTGAGGTTTCTCTCCTGTATAATAAAGTTTTCCATAAAATAAGACAATAAACTATGATTAAGCTACAAAACTGGAAATATCCTTTTATTCACAGTATTAATTTGTTATCTGTATTTGTAAATATGCAAGAGACTGAATAAGGAATTCATTTTATCTTTGTTATTATCTTATTGTTTCAGACTTTCGAATATAGAACAGAACAGTTGGCGTAGCGGTTTCTGTGATTGAAGTATCGGAGATAAACTGGAGGCTGGGATAGAGTTGTTAGCACGTGACGATGTAATTACTTTGCGGTTAGATGTCACCTTAAACGTTAGGGCTGTCACTTCTTAATATATATTAATAGTGTTAATTTTCTTAAACTATGATCAATAAGATTTTTACTTATATATTTCCATCACACATAAGAAGTTTAGACTTAAGGATTTTAAAAGATAGTTTGTCGATTTTGATTACGGACATAAATCGCACTTTTTTTGCTCGTAGGTATTATTCCACTCACTACGCTTCTGATTTTACATTTTACTTCATCTACTCCCTCAAAATTTTCAAATATTTAGATGTTCAGTTAAATGCTGAATATATTTTATAAAATCAAGTAAAAAATCTTAGCTTTAATCTATGAAAATCTGTTAAGGTGTTTGACGAATTAGTCCTAGGAAATTATATTTAATTTTTGATATTATTTATTGATGTTTTAACTAAATTATTTTTGACTACAAACAGGATGTAATGTTTAACTTGTATAAAAGTAGCGGTTTAGGAGATAACTTCGGTTATCAACGTAATAATGCCGGCGCTTGCGCAGATTGCCACTTACATAGATACTATTGTTTTGATTTTAGTCGTGGTAAGATCTCGACTGGATTTTACATTTTAACTCCGTTCATTTATATTATTAGTTAACAATTATCAATTGGATATACCACTACTTAAATACTAAAAAACTGAATAATAAAAAAAAACATAAAAAAATGATTTCTTAAATTTGAATTTAAGCATAGAACACTTTGTTAAGACTTAACGTTAGAGGTTGAATATATTTATAAGTATTATTAATTAAATAGGTATAAGTTAGTGTTAAGTTTAATGTGAATATATGTATGTGCTATGTGTAGTAGTACAAAGTAGCCTACAGATTATTATTATTTATTATAATAAACTGAAAGTAGTTACACATCATAATGATAATACTGCGTTAAATTCACAAATTTATTAGTACATTTTTTATTATTGTTTTAAATAGAAGAAAATAAAGTTTGTTAAACATAATCAAAATCATCAAAAGCCTGAAAAGATTTTCATAAATTATGACTAAAAATCGCAACTACGGCTGTCATAGAAAAAACTGAATTTAAATCGGGCCCTCCGTTTAGGAACAACGATTTCACCAACATACACACGGAAAGACCGATCAAACTTTTAATACTCCTCTTATTATAACATTGGTTAAGACAGGTACAAGAAAACGGAGAAAGATAATACTAATAAGAAAATGTGTGAACTTTTCTCAACTTTACCATAATAACGGCAATAATTTTATGAAAAATTCTTAATGTAGATCGATATTCTATGCAACATCACCGTTTCTAATTTATGTATCAAGAAAGACGGTAAAATAAAAACAAGTTCAGTAAAACGTTTTTAGATTATATCTTCGTAAAATAGCTTTAGCTTATTTACATAAAGCTAAGTTATTAACGAGTTCATCTGCTGTGAATATAGCTAAAAACTTTCATAAATCACGCGTACACTCAAACCTATATACCGACAGTTGGACATCAATAAATGATTGATAAAAAACCCGTACCGACGCTAGAGACGTCCAAACTCATTACTTATCTACACCATTAACTATACACTTGTTGGATACAAATGTTAATGATATTTCGTAGTTAATGTGCTCTTTATATTTTTAAAATATATTCAAGCGATAATATTAAACATTTTAGGTATTGCCTGGACTCATAATAAATAAATACAATATAATATAACGAAATATTCTATGTAAGTTGTATAGAATATAGTTTTGCCGAAAATACAGTTTATCTTGAAATAATAATCACACATCATAAATTATATACTCGTATGATACTTTGCAGGAGTGAAGAAATATCTTTGATTTTCAGATATATAGGAATGCAGGGAGTTTGAACTTATAATTTAGTTCTGTATAAATTAGTTTTAACGGTCTAGGGATAGTTTGCAAGAATCTCATAATTTTTCTATAGACGATATTCTCAGTTACTTCGAGTTGAAAATGTTATATTTCATCAAGTTAAGCGGTCCTGTTAGTTATTCAAAAAGCCTTGACTTAGTTTCGTCCGTATCTCATTAAAGTCTTGAGATAAATATACTGCAGTCTAGAAAAAATATTGTACATACAATGAATACCAGTAGGCATCTGTCTTCATTATACACACATCTCCAGATATAAGTACTACAGCTTTCAAACGTAATAAATGTAATTTTACACTACATATATCTTGGAAAGTTGCAATCTCTTGCTAAAATTGTTCTATGATATTTGAAAAAAGTGGTAATATCTAACATTTCTAAGATCGTGCACATTTCCCGAAACTGAAACCAGTATCCTGTTGTCAGGAGCTACCAGAGAAGAGGTCGTTGAAACCGACCATAAATCAAGAAAGCGTCGCCCTTACAAAAATAGCCCTGTTCACGAGTAAATTATAAAAAAAAGTTAAAAAAGGGCGTGCGGACTGCGCGAGCGCATGTGGCACGCATATGACGCCAGAATGTTTCCGGTTTTAAAATTCGAAAATTTTGCATTCTATTGTCAATGTGTCAATGATAATAAATAAGTGACACTGAAGAACTCTAGGAATTGAGAATAAATTTAAAGAGTGCTAATTGAATACGGATTACGGGCTTACGGCCTTGACGAGTTAAATCGTAATGTGACTTTGAAATTGAGAACATAAGAATTACGTTCTCGCTGCTCTCAAATGACGTTTGTTTTTTATTTCATAATTATATAAAATACATAAGCGGTGGAAGTTTAAATGTGTACGCATAAATATGGGTAATCAAAGGTCCTGTCGAGTTTTACAAATTATTTTCACTAAGCCCAGATTTAATTTATCTTATATGCGTCAATTTTGTATATAATTGCTATTAGCAAAGCCATTATACCACAAAAAATGCTTATTATTCAATAAGGTTTGTCTTGAAGACCAAGTCCGTTAGTGCAGTATATATAACAGATTAGTAAATATATGTCATTGCCAATGTGTATACATAATTAAGGTGCCTAAATGTAAGTTAAATCTTGGAGTTGATTTACAACACACAATATACATACTTTACATTTTAGAATAAAATATTTACATTTTTTCGGTATTGATATTCCAAGTGTTAAATTTGATTAAATTGTTTCCCTACGGTGTCACAGCACAAGCGATTTAATTAAATAAATCTAATTGAATCTCGATACAGATTTTATGGAATGCGCATATTTTTTCGGGTACAAAAGCAAAGTTTCATTCATTTTATTAAATAAAACCAAGAACGTTAAAAATACATTAGTGAAATAGACTCTTATATAACATATTACATTCGTGGTATTATATTTCGGAGAGGAATGCGTTTTAATTAAATTTAACAGTGTTTAAATGCAATTGCGAACGAAAGTGCAAGCTCAGACCGTAACGAATACAGAACCACTCAGCAAATTGAAACAGTCAATTAAACCTCATCTTGCTCGCAGGACACAAACAGCTTCTAATTTAAGAGTAATAAAATACGAATTGGCATCAACATCTTTAATAGAAATCGTGCTAAAAATCTCGCTTATGTATTTCTTAGACGATGATGTCATTGCGATAAACTTCAATATGCCCGCGCATATCGCAACCTTCATATGACCATGTATGAGGTATCTCGTCGACCATTAACTTTTTATTTCGATCTTAAGGTCTGCTATATATTTACTTATATAGTCACGATGTAATTTTTTGAGAGCAATAAACAAGCGTGGTTCACTTGATGACAATTTGCTCATGTTAAATCATTAATATTTCGACAGTTTTAGAAATTTTATTTATTTATTTATATATTTTCTATGTAAATTAAAAACAAATACGACGTCCAAGACCGTACAAGTACAATTTAAAATGTCTACTTAATTTATTCAGAATGGAGATAACATTATTTTTACTCGCGTTATTCGCGTTTCAAGGTTATACTGACTAAAACTTAAAATAAATTATCACTTACATTTTTCTATCGGCATCGACGTGGGATTGGACTGTAAAGCCAAACATAGATTGATAATTTCCCGTGTAAACTACCCTGGAAGGGATGTCCACATTGAACCCTAAGGCACTAGAGACAGCGCAAATACATACACAAAATAATAAAGCCATTGTTTATAGAAGAAGTCACAGCACAACACAGAACACTTATAATAAAATTATATAATTCGTCCTCATGTTTCGTATCGAGTTTAGGTTCGTAAATCCGCGTTCCAGCGACGTGCGCTCGACACGGTTGTCAATTGTATACTGTCTATCGGCGAGGTTATGAGGTAATCCCGCAGAAAAGAAAAACGTACGCACGCTTTTCTTGGAAAATCTTTGAATAATACGTTATTATGAAATTTGTTATATTGAGTCAGGTATAAGATATAATTCCATTCATGACTTATAACTGTGACAAGAACTGAAAACCCCTGAATGAAGTAAATGTGACGAATATAAATTATTTCATTAATAATTTACTGTATTTTACTTAATATTATTTTGTATTTTTATTTACATACTCGCTTTTAACCGCGGCTTCGCTGGCATTTATGTCGATTTTGTCGACCACTTCTCGTGGTCTATCATATTATTTTTTTGATAAATTCGTTAGTGTAGAGATGGGATGTCGACTCATTTATTCTAACTATATAGATAAAAGCTATATCTATTATTCGAACATAAAATTTAAATTTATTGTGCTCGTCTTCGAAAAAATCAAATAGTAAATAAATAGTGGATTGACTTCCGATTTTACTCATGGCATTTTATTGCATGATTACTTTTTAATAGTCTACTTCGAGCTTAAGAAATTAATATTAACATACTTATAGATATTCATCAAATTAATGTTTTAGTTGTAAGGTCGATTATAGAAAATTAATAATTACTATTAACTTAATTATTAGTTTATAAACTCTAAGAAAGATTTAAAAATTATATACAGTTTCAACCTTACAAGAATGGCAAATAGAGCATCTATCTGTTTATTGATAGATAAACAAATTATGACTCATATTTCCACGGATCAGGCAATTACAAAATAAAAGAGGTTTCAATAATCACTATTTAATTGGATTGATAACAGTATAATATAGGTATTTATAAAAATACTAGGTGCATACAAAGTTCTTCCGCTTACGGCTAATATCAATACTGCAAAATTTCAACAAATTAATACATTTAATAGGTATGTTTCATATAATGAAAATTATAACATAAATACAATTTACTACAATTCCTGATTTTAACAATAAATATATTTCAATTTTGAAAAAAAATTGACGCCCAACGTATGGAGCGAAACTTTAATAATTTTAATGTCGGTCCTTATATTATAAGGATTACCGTTTAAAGTTAATGAAACTAGCAACTATACGTATTATCGCGTTAAATCGCGTTTATGTATTACAAGAAGCTATTAATAATCCTTTTTTACGACACATTATTTTTCCATGAAATATTATTTGTGAAATTAGCTAAAATATGAGAAAAATATGTTGCACGTCAATTTCTTTCCCTTAAATACCTAGCGGTGATAAAATCAGCCTTTAATTAAAATACATCAAATATTGCGTTAGTTTATATATATTTGTAAAGCCTAGCTGAGACTTACAGTTTACGTTAGTAGTCTGCACTTAGCCTTTTTGAATACATTTCTGAACGTAGTAACTTACACTGTATATAACAACTACTGATATTTTAAATACAATATGTTTATTATTTATGGTATAATTAGTATAATATGTTTGAACAAATTAATGATAGTTTGTTCAAATTGAAATCAGATTATTAGTATGAACTAAGGTTCTCACTAAATAATTAATCCCCGAAATAATGACGGCCACAGAGTCACTAATTTATCAACGCTTTATAATATGAACAGTGACTTTTTCGTTTTTTGTAATCAACATGTAAACTGCCAAAACTGCCATAGTTTGTTGAAATCTTTTAGGAATCGCCACAAAATTTCTGACATTTAACAAGTAAAGTTAAGTATCAAAGCAAACATTCAACAGATAAGCAAACAGATTTTTTACAAATATTATGTACCACAGATTATAAAGTATAATAAAATGTGTTTAAATATATTTTTTTTTTCTACATTTACGTGAACGATAATCCTTCCTTTGGCTTTAATAATACTTGGCAATATATAATATATAGTCTATGTTTTAATATTAAATACATAGATATTATTAGATTAGCGCCATTTAATTTTCAATGTGAACAGTCTTATTGGAAGCCAGGATCCAATTATTTTCTGATGAAAAATTTAACTTAACTTTATATGATTCGAATACCTTTTTTAAATAAAAATAGTGAGTTTACCTTACGAAATACATAAACATATAGTCTTTTAGAAATCCTTCTTAACTACAATAGGAACTTAAAGTTAGCAAAATATGTTTTAAAAGCTAAAAACATTTCAGAAGCCTTCACACAAATATTTCAATATAATTAAAATTCTTTCACATTTCTTAAAGGAATGATTAATTTCAGATCAAGTACCAAAAACAATAAAATATTAAACAATTTCAAATATTGCCATCACCAATAGCAGGATATGTATTAACCGAGGAATAAAGATTATTGATAAAAAGAAACCAAATTGACGTATTATTTTAAATACTTTTTTGAAACCTTTATAAAAATCATTATTTATAACATAATTTAGTAAAAAAATAGCTTTTGGCCCATAAAGAATAAATTACGATAATACTCATATAACATTTAAGTGATCAGCGTAATTCTATATGTAATAAAAACGTATTCTCCTTTACATTTTTTTATACCATAGGAAGACAAGCAAGCAATCAGTTCACAGTAAGCGATTACTGTTCCCATGTGCATCTCCAAGACTAAAAATCTATAAGATGCGTTGCCAACCTTAAGGACATAGCCATATTACATCATCTGTTATTTAGTGACGTTCTGTAGTCAGCCTATTTATTTCCATTTAGAGTATGAATGAATAAATCAAAATTATTTTTTTCTAAAATTTACACTTGCGGTCTGTGGTATTGGACACAATGCGCCCGAGGTAGATATAAATGGTAAATTAGTAGCTTTGTTATAAACGTCTGACTAATTTCGTGATGACTACGTCTTCGATTTCGTTTTAATTTCCTAGAAGGAGTTTTTCACGGTTTAATAAATAACATATAACATTATAACATCGACTGGAAATGTAGTATATTAAGTTTAGCAAGTTGACAACGTAAGGGAACCTACTTGTCTATAACAGAAATAATCAGTTAAATACACACATAAATGCGTCTACGTAAATTATTTAATATACCAAAACTTACCTAATAAGATACATTGTGCGTAAATGACATCAATGATAGCACTATGATTAGTAAATTAAAAAATAATTGCCTCATTACGCGAATTCTTATAATTAAAAACAAATAAATAAATAATGTTACAATGGTAATTATCGTTTACGCTTAATATATTTGATAACGTTCATTACTATATTTGTTCATTTCTGAATTTAATAAGAGTATAGATGAATCACTTAATTCAAAACAATTGAACAAATCTGCAATGTTTCGAAATAAAAGGGTTGTACCCCGAAAACGAACATTGAATTGCCAATTCAAATAGCGCGTATCCATAAATAAGTCGCGATGACAATGCTATTTATAAACAGAAATAAATTTTGGAAAAAACATTGTTATAACGATCTCTTATCTGTGTTCAACTTAAAAAAGAAGCTTTATTTTAATAATTAAAGAGTATGTCATTATTATAAAGAAACATGATTATAATGACTTTAATATCATTATACCACTTCATCACTTTTAAATGAATAACAGTCATTTAATTGTCATGTCTTTAAATAGCATGTTGATATTTTTTATTGATTTAAGATGGTTATAACTATTATAATGATGAGATTAGATCGAAACATTCAGAGAGTATTGAGGATGACATCAGAACTAATCCCGTGTACGACAGTTTCATTGCGACTGAGGGAACGTTAAGAAATGTCTTTCTTGACGTCAAAACTACAGAATTGTTTACTGATATATATCTAAATCGTTTTTTCGAAAATTGTCAAAATTTACTTTAAACAGGTAACAAGTTAATAAATGCGAATTTATTCCTCGGTAAACAATAAGCTTTGTTTCTTTAATTTTGACCCCGATTTCATTGCACAGACTTATACCTATTCTAATATACGATCCTAAAACATGGTTACACTTCAACAAACTGAACCAGACAGAATTTTACAGTTCTATAGATGTTATTGTCTATTTGTGGTTTCTGTGTCCTTTATCAGTGAGTAACTTCAAGGTTTATATCATAAACCTACAATGAATACTGTCTAAGTGAACTTGTCACTTAGAACTTTTTGTTATGATTTTGAAAACTTAAAAACACTTGGGGTACTTTTCTTCTGAGGTTTATTTTCCACCACCTAATTGAAAAAAAATTGTACATATATTAGATTACAAATATCAGTTGGAGCAGAAAAATGGTATCACTGACGCAATAATTTGTATGTTACATCATACAAATATCAATAATATTGAAAAAAAAAATTCATTTTCTCTTTTTTACGAATTATTAATTCTTGTATCTTTATGAATACCATTTAAGTGTTTTAATTAAACATTGATTATATTTCTATAAAAATCATCATAATGTTATATTTCTTTGATTTTATAAATATTATATATACAACATTATGACATACGTACATACATCATATGGTGTATAAGTGAATCAAATTGCCGATTTCCAACTGCAACTGTACATAACGGTCAACACAAAATTAGTAATACTCACGGTCCTGTCGCCGAGGAGCAGGCGAGCCTTGTCTTCCTCCAGCGGCTCAGGTGCAGGTGGCGCGCGTCTATGCAGCTGCAACTTCTGTCTGATCGCTTGAGACAGAAGCACCCTTAAACAATATATTAGTATCATCAACCCGTAACCATCAATGAAATCACGTGTCACACGTACACATAATTTTATTGTACCAACTACTTAATAAGCAAGTAAATTAAATAATAGAATATATATGATACACTTAACCCTTAAAAACAATAATAATGATTGATTGAAGATAAATATGTAAAATATTTTTATAGACATACATCAGGTTTAAGATGGAACTTTACCTTCTAGTATCATTCTTGGTGGCCAACAGAAGGTCAAGCCAGGTCCAGGTCACATTGTGGTATTCGAGCGTGGGTAGTACGAGCGGCAAGTCCCGAACGTCCTCCAGGTTCTTCTCCTTACTACCCTTATACGACACACGCACGGGCACTTCAGGGATCTTGATGTAGATAAACAGTTTATTCTTTTCCGCACGTTCCTGGTAGAAAAAAGAAACCTTTATTTTAAGCGAAATCGCCAGAACTGAATAAAACGGCACATTACTACTAGTATGTATTACTATTCAAAAGAGCTCGGAGCAAAGAACTAACGCTAAGGATTACCAACTGGTCGTAAATATTGCCTTACAAGCAGTTAAGTAATTTATTAATTTTATTTTATGGGCTTTATATGTGTCTTTTTCGGTCGAGAAAGAAGGCGTCAATATTGGTATTAGAAGAAATATAACACCTGATAATGAAACTTGTTATGTGCTATGAAGTACATACCTTCATCTTCTCGACATCATCTTTATCCTTCTTGTCCCTCTTGACGTAGAAGTTTGAATTGGAGTCTTTGGCTTTCTTGCGTGACTTTTTGGATACGAGGGTGGCGCTATTGCGTCCAGTTCCCGCTCCTCCAGAGCCGCCGCCCCCTCCTTCGCCCGTTTCCTCATCACCTTCCTCCATCGCGTCCGGATCGCGCTCAGGGAAGCAAAACTTGAGCATTGTATTGAAGAATTTCTTTGTCATACCTACAGTTTACAAATTAATAAAATGTTTGAATTTAGGTCGTACCGTCATCAATAACCTAAATACAGTTTAAACCCGATTTATTTGAAGAAAATAAATAAAAATCTCAATATTATAAAACTTTCATTTAATGAAACATTACAATTTTTTTAAGAACCATCACTTCTGTAAAGATATTAAGATATCCCTAACATGTTAAATGATTGCGTCTAAAATTTCAGAAAGTCTTCCACGTCTTCGGTAGTATAGTGGTCAGTATCCCCGCCTGTCACGCGGGAGACCGGGGTTCGATTCCCCGCCGGAGAGTTTCTTTTGATCTCAAGTTGCACAAAATAAATAAATACTAACTTCAAATTAATTTATAAAAACAAAAATTATACATCTATTTTGCAGTTATTGGTTTGAATGTGAAAAAAATGAAAAATGTTACTGTATTCTGTTCCTTTTATTCATTAAAACATGTTAATGAATTCCAACTTTGTTAGATAAAAGACATACGTACCAATACGAATTGGAACAATGTTAACTTCAAAGTGTTCCTTTACTGATATACCGCCAACTGGGGGCCGGTCTCGGCAAAACACGCGCAACGCCGCGCGGCGAGCTAGTGGTGCACGTCCTGATGCAGCTTGTGGTGCTAATACCTAGACATTATAATTATTAAAAGTTTAGATTTTTCAATATTAAAAGTTCTATATTATGACTAATACAGCAGTTTTTAATAAAATCTATTATTTCGCTGTTGCTTTCAAGTCTTCGGTAGTATAGTGGTCAGTATCCCCGCCTGTCACGCGGGAGACCGGGGTTCGATTCCCCGCCGAAGAG